>WNWK01009691.1:34996-74924 GCA_009830355.1 Cherax destructor | reverse complement strand
GGGAAGTACAGTGTCTGCACTCTGAAGGAGGTGTTAATGTTGCAGTTTTATAACTGTAGTGTAAAGCACCCCTCTGGCAAGACAGTGATGGAGTGAATGATGATGAAAGTTTTTCTTTTTCGGGCCACCCTGCCTTGGTGGGAATCGGCTGATAGTGTTGTTAAAAAAAAAAAAAATTTAAGTATTATATCAAGGGTTTACTTGTATTCTTAAATTCTGAGATATGAAATGTTTTGAAGCCTCTTATTTATTTTAATTGGGGGGAATAATTATTAAACCAATAGGGGTCACAGTGCCTGGGAAGCAATCATGAAAGGTTCTCTGCTGCTGCTGCTGCTGTGCAGGTTGAAGGTATGAGCCTTCAGCATTTTACAGTAGACCGCTACCTTTCACACAGGTTATGTTTCATTCCTAACAAGTCAAACAAGTATTTTGTAGATTCTTAATTTGGCTGAAATAAAATAATTTGTATGATCAGTATATTACATTTGAGTTATTAACCTACAATAACCCAGTGAAGTCAATAGTTGCTGATGCATGGTGAATTTGATATCAGTGGAAAGGGTTGCTGTGGCCCTACCAGGCCAAAGTGAATGGCAGTGGTTCTTGGGATGAGGTGGATGGCTGAGGTTCCTGGGTTAAGGTGGCTGGCTGGGGTTCATGGGCTGGATTCAATACAGAGTTGTTCCTGGAGCCCTCAGGTACTGTCATGAGTCTTTGCTGTGTTTTACCTTGCAGTATTTTATACAGCTGACATTAAGGCATAATCAATTGCACCAGACTCGCTGCACAGCAATGCTTTTAGAAATAACAAAAAGGCACAATACCGTGACTGGAACAATATACAAATAACCCGCACATGCTAAATAGACTTTCTCTTCTTCCAAACTCTCTGCTCCTGGGAACTCTCCTGTCCTCTGCTTTCCCTATATTTCCAGTCTCTCTAATCTCAACAACTCTTTCCGTTCCTTAGACATCAATCTTACTTTTCGCCAGACTAACACTTTGCACCATTCTAGTTCATATCTCTTCTTCCTCTAAAGATGCTCCTGGTGTCTACTCTGTTCCTTGTTCCTCTTGTCCTCTTCAATAGTACTTTGGAGAAACTGGCTGTTCCCTTTCTGACAGACTCAGGGAGCATAAAAGTAGTGTTAGGCTTGCCGACACCAACACTGCTCTTTTCTGTCATGTCAGAGATCACACTCATCCTATTGACTGGTCTTCTGCCAAAACTGTCTACCCTACTTCTAACTTTCACTCGCCGTCTGGTTGAATCCTTCCTTATACACAACTTTCCTTGTATGAATCTTAGTCCTGGCTTTTGTCTCTGTAGATGCCTTTCTTTCCCATTACATTGTAAAATGCTCCAAACTTCAGAACACCTGTGACTTTTTTCCCCTTTCCTCTTTCTCCTTTGAGTTTTCTTTCTTTTGCCTTGGGTGTTTGGTAAATTATTTCCCTCCCCCTCTTGTGTTCTTGTTCCTACCCTTTGTGGGCTCCTAGCTCCCCCTTGCAGTGCTCCTCTTTCTTAGTCTGACTCCACTACTACTACTACTACTACCTCTCTTGGTCCAAGTCGGACCGAAACGTCATCATAAGCTCTTCTCTCCAATGTGCGGGTTATTTGTGTAATGCTTTTAGACATGTCAGGGGTTCGGTGAAGCAATCTGCAAGCTGACCAATGGTATTCAACACCTTACTTATGTCTTGGAGTATCAACACTTAGGTTTTGGTTCATCTTTCACAACTTTTCTGTTATCTGTTTCCTTTCCATTTGGGAAGTGAGTGCATCCATTTCTTATGGAGCTTTATTTATCTTGTCATTTAAGAGTTTGAGCATGTTTTCTGGTTGTACATCTTCAAGACCCCTCACCTAGCACTCTCCTTGTCAGATCAACAAATTCCTCAACCTAACTACTGAGAGAAAGCTTCTGAAATTATTCACCACAGTAGGAGAGACTGCATTTATTGTTGAATGGGGCACCTCATTCCATGCAGCTTTGATGTGGGGTATTGGATCAGCAATACTGAATTGACACCAGAACTGTGGCACTCCAATGTCTGGGTCTGCATCTATTGCTGCAAGGAGTTTCTGCACCACTTTTCATGTATAGATGCACTTAAATGTTTGACTAACTCCTTGATCTAGTCATTGTATCAATGATGTTGCAAGAACCAAGGATGACTAAGGAAACTGCCAAGAATAAGGAGAATCTTGAATACTAAGTTCCTTCTCTACAGATAATACCTGACTTTGGGAATAAAATGATGCTTGAGCCACTCAATAAACAAGGCCTCACTCATCCATACTTTTGGGTTAGACTGGCAAATGACAGGAAGTGCTTTTGTCTGTTTCAAAGTACCGGGATTCTTTGAGCAATAAACAAACATGGGCCTGCACTGAAATTCAGCTTATGCATTAGTGCACAGAAGCAGGCTGAAATGATCTCTCATTGCATTGCATCAAGTGCATTTCTCTCTTACTGATACAAGTTCCAAAAGTTATCATGCAATATAATCCTGTCTTGTCAGCATTAAACACTTGCTCTGCTCAATCTTGTAGTAACCCTGAGCTGCAGCTCGGTAAAAAAATTCCCCAAAGCCACGTGGTCACCTGAGGCACTCTCCCTGCTAAACTTTATATTATGCAACAGACTGTGCACTACTTTCGTTTTTCCTTTTGGGCCACCCTGCCTCGGTGGGAAACGGCCGACGTGTTGAAAGAAAGAAAGACTGTGCACTGTTTTGCAAGCCTTCTGCCATGCTGGGCTTTCTCTCATGATAAGGAAATTAAGTGGAGCACTTTGTTCACTGCTGAATCCACTCATTCAGCATTTTTTCAGGCTGATTTAGCTTTACAGTAATGACCTTTTTCCATTTTTTCAGCAGGTTAGTCAAGAGTTACTCATTACAAAAGCTTTTTTTTCCTCATTGTCTCAAATTGTTAATTGTCTTGCACCAAGCACATGCACTGTCTCCATACACACCTTTGAACATCTTGATCACATGAAATTTCTTCAATAGAGGCATAGTTTCAAACTATTTCTTAGCACCTTCTCCAATATTTAGACTTTTTTTTTTGATGCCATGTTTAATATCCAAAGATTGGATATCAGATTGGAGGGAGAGAGTATGGAGGAGGTGAATGTATTCAGATATTTGGGAGTGGACATGTCGGCGGATGGGTCTATGAAGGATGAGGTGAATCATAGAATTGATGAGGGGAAAAGGGTGAGTGGAGCACTTCGGAGTCTGTGGAGACAAAGAACCTTGTCCATGGAAGTAAAGAGGGGAATGTATGAGAGTATAGTTATACCAACGCTCTTATATGGGTGTGAAGCATGGGTGATGAATGTTGCAACGAGGAGAAGGCTGGAGGCAGTGGAGATGTCATGTCTGAGGTCAATGTGTGGTGTGAATATAATACAGAGAATTCGGAGTTTGGAAATTAGGAGGAGGTGCGGGATTACCAAAACGATTGTCCAGAGAGCTGAGGAAGGGTTGTTGAGGTGGTTTGGACATGTAGAGAGAATGAAACGAGACAGAGTGACTTCGAGAGTGTATAAATCTGTAGTGGAGGGAAGGCGGGGTAGGGGTCGGCCTAGGAAAGGTTGGAGGGAGGGGGTATAGGAAGTTTTGTGTGCGAGGGGCTTGGACTTCCAGCAAGCATGTGTGAGCGTATTTGATAGGAGTGAATGGAGGCATATGGTTTTTAATACTTGACGTGCTGTTGGAGTGTGAGCAAAGTAACATTTATGAAGGGATTCAGGGAAACCGGCAGGCCGGACTTGAGTTCTGGAGATGGGAAGTACAGTGCCGGCACTCTGAAGGAGGGGTGTTAATGTTGCAGTTTTATAACTGTAGTGTAAAGCACCCCTCTGGCAAGACAGTGATGGAGTGAATGATGATGAAAGTTTTTCTTTTTCGGGCCACCCTGCCTTGGTGGGAATCGGCCGATGTGTTAATAAAATAAAATAATTAATATCCAGAAATGAAAAAGGGTGATGAAAAGATCAAAAATTGAATGATAAATGTGAATTGCAGTGTGTTGGAAATGCAGTATGTACTTGGATGTGCAAAAGGAAGAAGTCTACTATATACGTACAATTAACCATTTTTTCCCACAAATATCTGTACTTTCTCAAATAATGTTTTTAATCCATATCAACGATTAACTACAAGGAATAAAAACCTTTATTATGTTTGAGAATATGCAAATATCTTATGCAAAAATTAATAAAAATAAGTGAAAATTTCTCTTGGATGACTTAGATAAATTGAGCAAATGGAGGAATGGACAATCGAATTTTATGTATAGTGGAGAGTCAACTGGAATGCTAGTAATGCTCCTGAAAGTGGGTATTTAATCTAATTTATGGACAAAATAGGGTTGTGTTCCCAACACCTTGTAAAACACCTAATAACTGTTTTAAATACATATTGTTAAAGATAATAAATTATAATTTTCCATCTTACCTTACACTCAGGTATTCTATAATATCTCTTGGCTGTTTCCCCAGCAGTAAATATAGGTGGCGATAAGGCACCTACTTCAGACCCCGCTTCACAGCAATGCTTCTAGAAGGGTCAGCGTACTTTTCAGTAAAAGTCTTCCAAGTTAGCAATAACATGTAATTTCTACAGTGTTAACTGTTTATCTTCAAGTTGTTTGTTGTCTTGTTCTTTTATCTGCCTCTATCTGTGAAGTGAAATTCTCCTCCATTTCTTCTGCAGAAGTTTCTTTGTCATCCTCTTCTAACAATCTATTTACATCATATTGTTGCACATCTTCAAAGCCCTCAACTGTCAGCCCTGCCAGGGTCATCATTTCCTTGACCTGACTACTTACTGGGAAGAAATCAGAGAAACTATTCACCACAGAATACCATTATTTGCCCCGACCTACATTTACAGTTGATTGTTAAAGTTATACTAGAACTTTTGAGACTACAGCCTCAGAGCTGTCATCCACTCCTGCAATGAGTGGAAGACAATAGCACCAAATAACTCCTCAATCCAGTGGCTGTACGAACAATGTTGTAAAAAACAACTTGGCATTTGGGTCTACAGACTACAACATTTGAAAATGCCCATGGGAATTATTCAGAATAAGAACCTTGAATGCAAAGTTACCTGTGATCAGGTACATCTTGACTGCAGAATAAAATAATGCTTGAATCAATAAATATAGGCCTCAGTCATCCATGCCATCATCTTGAGTGTCCAGTAACAAGCAAACAGGTTAAGTCCTGACCTTTTAATTACCTGGGATTCTCCTAGTGATAAATTACCACAGATTTGCATTTTTAATCATTTGATTTGGTGTAGAGAATTATTACTCATGGGAGCACTAAACCCATAGGGGTCAAACAGCGCCTGTGGAAATGGAAGCCATTCAGGCTCGATTCAAGAAGTTGGAGCACAGGTCCAATTTCTTAGTTGGTGTACAGAAGCACTGTATGACCCTGGTGGTTTAGTGCTTAGTTTTGATTATAATTTAGAGAAGCAAGATGAACCTATTAGTTGCCTCTGAACTCGGGTACACATTTTTCTTGTATGCTAAATTCTAGACAGCATCTGCTTCCAAAATACCCATCCCGTTGGGGGGGCAAGGACTAACCATTCTCAGAAATTATTTGTGTAAAGTCAGCAGGAAAATTTCCTGCCTCAACCTAATCAGCCAATATATTCTCACTGCTAAACTTCATTAGGAAGCCCATTGTGCTTTTTAAAGCTCTTAAACCATAACTAGTAAACACACTTTTGTGAAAGTTCTCTCTACTTCTCACTGACAGTTTTATAGTATGATGGAGATTGTGTTGTATCTGAGAACTAAGCAGGGCACCTTGCCTTGTTTTCTCCTCAGTCCACATATTCAGCAACTTTTCAACATCACTAATCGTTGCACAATCCTTCTGATTGTACAAATGGATGATTCACTTACCAAACGAGTGGGCCATCTCCATTTGAACCACATGCAAGTACAGAGTACAGAATATCTAAAACCTAATTTTTTGTTTTAGACACCGTTAGAGATTCTTTCATCACTCTGGCCATCTCCCACCAAGGTAGGGTGACCCAAAAGAGAAGAAACTTCACCACTCACTCCATCACCATCTTGCGAGGCACACTGACAATACAGCTCGGATGTCTCTCCAAACTGCAATATCTCCAACCCTTCCTTTAGAGTGCAGGCATTGTAGTTCCCACCTCCAGAAGTCAAGTCCAGCTAACTAATTTCCCTGAATCTCTTCAATAAACGTTACCCTTCTTACACTCCAACAGTACGGAAATTCTTGCTTTGTCTTTTTTCCTGACGCCTACAATATCACTTAATATTCTTCTGGGGTGCCATGGCTAATATCCAGACAAGGGGTGATGAAAAAGATCCAAAAATTATTTATAAGTCACTACTAAGCAGTGCTTTCAGAAGGCATCTGGTAGCATGGGTGAATGGAGTTTATGAGGTCTTGAGACTTCTCTCAGATTTCCTGTTAGGAAGAGAGAATACTAATCCTATCTTCTTTTGTATTGTGAGATGGCACTCATTCTTAGAGCACCATGTGGCTAGTTTTTCCCATAAAACAACTTGGTACGGAGTCAACTCTATGTTGAAGTGGAACCTTCCTGTAGAAGTGGAGGTGTGAGCTGCTAGTGGAGACCTGACTCTTATACTGGAGCTGAAAACTGTATATACAGCTGAAACTATTACTGGGTTCCATAATGTTAGAAGTTATTTTAATCCAGATAGTGGCCTATTACCTTTTTATTTCTTTGTAAACTCAATCTCCGTTAGTATTAATATCCCTGAATAAGCACTATGTACAAGTTTATTGTCAAGTGTAACTCCATATTTGTATAGAAAATGAAAGATTATTTGCGTATTGGAATTAATCCATTTGTCTATTCCTTGACTGATTAATGACTGATTTCTAAGTGATTACATTCTCTAAGTAGTAAAGGTGCTTAGTGAGTTACCCAGTGATGACAGGAAATCTCTCAGTACCCCCTTGGGTAAGGCTAAATGTGTCTAAGTGGTCTAGGTCTCTTAAGGAGTATTCAGTGATTTGTTGAAGGTAGAAGGTAGCAGCCTATCTAAGCTCGATACCCACAGAATATATCTCATTCTTACAAGGTGAGGTGCCATCTTATAAAACAAAAACCATTACTCACCCATAGACCTGGCAGCAGAGAGGAAGAAATCCACAGTACACAATGCCATGACTGTCCATCTAGATATTGATCTTTTCCTCCCACTTTCCACTGTTCAGTACCGATCCTCTTCCTGTTCTATATTTTTTTCTGGTACAATTTCTCAATCATTTTAACAATCTCATGGAGTCTCCCTGCTTTCTAACTGATGGTCTACTGTAGATAAATGACACGAAACAAAAATGAGTGAAAGTAAAATCAAGCCACACGAAGAATAAACTGACAAAATGGTAAAAGTACTAAAGAATTATCAATAAAAGATAAAATAAATGAAATTGTGAGTAGCTCATTTGCTATGATGACAAATTATAAAATAATTTTCAAATGTATGGATGGAGAAATACTAAAAAGGGTGTTTACAACATAAGTTCAGCCAAAACTGGAATATTCAGCAGTTGTGCTGCCTGCATCTAAAAACAAATATTGGTAAAGTTAGAAAAGATCCAAAGATGAGCTTTAAAATAGCAACCAGAACTAAAAGAGCATGAGTTATGAGGAAAAAATCTGAAAACATTAAAGATGACCACATTTGTTGATAGGAGGAAAGAGGATATATGATAACCACATATAAGGTCATGAGAAAAGGTAGAAAAAGATTTCTTAGTATCTGCAGCAGGATATACAAGCCAGTTAGAAATTGAGGAAAAGGTTGAGCCAAAGAGATTTAAGAGGTAGTAAGCTCCACAACTATTGAAATTTTCAAAATCATATGAAAGAATTATTGAAGACAGGACACCACAAGCATAACTGCACCTATAGCTATAAATAATAAGAGAATCTGTATTAACCCTACATCCACAAGATCTCTCCCTTTTCCCAGCTTTTTCCTTGGACTGAACCTGATTGACTCCCATTCCCCAAAAACTGTACAAATCCCGAACAGGTTTTGCCTACACAGCCTAACACCAGCTAACTACCTTTCCATAATCAAGCATTGTGCACCTGCAACCTTTACGTATACATCATCAGTACATGCTAACTCTCAAAACCTGTGTTGTGTTATATCCCACATTAAAATAAAATTCTCTTACCACCAAAGTAGAATTCAAGCCTCAAACCTAAGGTTTCACTCGCCATCCTTCGTTACTCTGCCCCCATCCCACCACGAACTCTGAAGCTTTTCCAAGGTGATGGTTTTTGTTCCATTGGTCAGCAGTCATCTTGGGGTATTAAGTCCAAATTACTTTTTATTAAATTTCTAATGGAATAGTAAAAGCAATTCGGAATATATTGACAGGCATCCAAATTTAATTTGTACTTGAACTAACAGTAATTGAAATAAGGCTAAAATTTTAATAGAGTACAGTGGTCCCCCGAGTAACGAACACCCCAGAAATCGTACAATTATGTAAGTATAATATTGCAAGTGCTTGTGGAAGTGTATTTTTGGGGGCCTGAAATAGACTAACCTACGTGACATTATTCCTTAAGGGAGTAAATTCGTTCGGTAATGGCACTTGAGCAGGCTTCTGGGATGAAGTTTTTTCGTTACTCGGGGGACCGCTGTACACTTATTGAAATAAATATTTTATTAATTTAGCTTTAAAAGGAATTCACTGAAGATCATTGAAAGTCTACAGCCTATGTTGCTTTAGATTTATTTCTCATCAAAACTTAAAATAGTTCTCAGAATCTTCCAAATAAAAACCTTGTATGTATGCACATGCACAAACATTTGAACTAGCCATTTTACAATCTTATCTCATACATATCCACCAATATATTTTTATACATATCTCATTTTTATATACAATACATAAATATACTTAACTTTCCTTTCCAAGGAAATAAAGAAAAAAAGGCATTTTGGAAAATGAAAATACACAAACTTCTTGTAAATAAGACATTGTAAATTTATTCACAATTACACAATTTACAGTGACCATTACGCAGCATTTGAATAAATTCATCTGAAATATACTTCTGAAATATATATTTGACGTGCTAGGATAGTAATGTTAACCCAGGATCCGAGTAACCGCTTCCACGTGTTCTGGAGGTGCGGGTGTAATGGAAAGGGCATAAATAGGGGTGTAGGGGCAGGCTGACCTGCGGGGGCAGCTGGGGGTGAGTGGGCCACCAACGCTGGGAGACGAGACAAGTTGGCCGCCCACGGGCAGCCCCCGGGGTGTTGCCAAGCCCTTGCAACTCCATCTAGGCATCTAACTCACAAGGGGGCAGTCGCCCCGACTGGCCTGTCATAGTGATGAGGCCACTGGCCAGCATGTGAGAGCAGGACGAGCGACCCCGCACCCACACCACTCCTGCAGCTGATCTTGTTGCTTCACTGTTAAGGTATGCCTACACTTTAGCCATAATACAAAGCAATACACAGAGCTGGTATACATTAACCAAACACATTCAATTACATAAAATCAGGTAGTCTAATTTTCTGTAACACTTTTTATAGGTTATAACTACACGGGAGGATTGTGACGATAGAAGGGGGGTCAGAATGAAAGATAAATTCTATGCAAAGAATTTTCCTTCCATCTGAGTTGGCTACCTGTTTTGGGCTTGATCTCTACAGGTTTAGTAGCAGGAGCTATAGCCACAAAGGCCTAAATACTACCTGCCACCCAGGAAGAGGGTGATTGATTAGATTTTCCAGGTTTAGAATTAAAGTAGAGAATGATGGGTGAAAAGGGGATGTAAGAAGGACAAGGTGAGGGAAGAATAGGGGTAATGCTCCCTGGAGACTATTGGGTTTGAAGCGCAGCTAAACCAATCTGGTGTTCTAGGCGCACTACACAAGCCGCTAACATAAAACACAAGCTGGTGTTATGCCCTGGGGGCAGACTAAACAAGGGATTTGTACAGGCAAAGTAGAGGGACCACAGCGGTAGCCACCTAACTAAGGTGCGTGGTAAAGATTGCTGGTGGTTGTGGGTAACCATTAAGTTTTCACAACCACAAACCAGCATTACCACAGCTATCATGTTGAGGGATGGCTGGTAGTGAGGGAGAGGCCATGGACTCCAGGGAGCAGGGGGGCCACGGCACCCTCCCACCAGCCACCAACTAGACTGACCACAGTGACTCACGGCACCAACCCTGCGACAACACCACCACCCGGTGCCGTCCAACTCCTTCGGCCAAACTCACACAACTGGTGCGTTAAACTCACCGCTACACCTATGCTCGCAGCCTAGGGTACAATATTGGCACTTTTCAAGTAAACTTCTTTTTCCCACAAAGTTGTTCATACATCCTCATATTACACACAAAAAAAATCATTTATCAGCATTCAAAGATGTACATTATTTTCATATTCTGTCAAAAACTCCTACATTCAGCACAGTAAAGACAGCAAACCTTACTGCTGTCCAACAATGCACAGCTGACTAATACAGCGTGCAAATTGTGAATTACAGTGAGAGCCCAGCTACAGCAGAAGGCCCCCATGTAGCCCTGAGAAAGCTTAAGTGGTGCCTGCTTGCTATAGCAACTCACACTATTCCTCACAAGAGGAGGGTGGTTTCCACACCCTCCTGTGAGCCAGCACCTCTCGTCTTCTTGCTAGCCAAATAATACAGACAAAAATTAATAGTGGCATTGCATCACTTTCAAGGATTTCAAGAAAGAACATTATCACTTTGTGATATAAACTAAAGTAAAAAAATGGGGCAATAATAAAAGTTTTCCTTATAAAAAGTGAAAGGATCAGAAGTGAGAGGTGCCAGCAGTTTAAACACAAGTTAAAAAACTACTCAGTAGTGAAATTGGTAAAGCTTTGAGAAACTTATTTGGTTGCAGAACTGATCATTAACTCAGTTATTATAGCACAATTTGGTGGGTTTTAACACAATCACAACTACACAGATAACTGTCACCACTCTACTTAGTTGCACTTATTACTTAATAAATTAAAAAAGTACAAAATAAATTCCTTCTACTTGAGATATCCTCCACAAAGCAAGATTCATGAGAGCAGATCTCTGATGTTGATAGGTAAATAAATAGATAAAACTTATCAAATTGCCATGTCTACAACAAACTGATAGGGCGAAGGGTTGAGCTCATTCTGTGCCCTTCGACATAAATATAGACTCGCATACCACCAACATAATATATATATATATATATTATATTATTATATTATATATATTTATAAAATTAGCAAAAAATATGGACACCAAAAGCATGAGACAGAACATTTTTTTGTGAAACAATATGTACTTCTAAATTAAGAGATTTTTAATTTTGCACACAATCAACTGACAATACTCCTAACTTTGAAGATTTGGGCAGTTGCTAACTTGGGGATCAGGAAGTAGGGTACACATGGGAGAACCAAGTGAACCTGGGGAAGGGATGCCCACAATTAGTTTTTTTGGTCAATGGGGCTAGACCAAGGAGGCCAAGTGTGGTGTTGTGGTGGAGAAAAACAAGTTCACCCATAGGAAGTAAAGGCTAGATTGCTTGACAAGGATAAAACACACACAAGTATTCAACATTTGAAACAATTTTGCTTTTGTCATCATAAAAGGTATTCCATTAAAATGTGAGTGTTAAATAAAAAAATAAAAAACTCTAAATTTTATTTTGCTTTGAAACAATGAAACAAGATTTTGAGTAAGTGTTAGTAGTAGAAGGAACTTCACCATGGAATACTGTGAAGCAGTCAGTACTCCCTGGTTAAGAAAGGGGGCAAAGATTTTGAGCTTATATTTTATATCACAATATAATTTGTGTAATGATGCAGTTAAATGGACAAGAATAGTTCAAGTTCAGGAGAATGAAAATAATAAAATTATCATCAAGAAAAGGAAATACCATTTATCTGTGCTTGTAATTAGTGTAGCATTCTTACTTAAAAATAAAATTTCATTAAAAAAAGAAAGAAGAGGAAAAGGCTTGGGGAACAATGTCAGGGATAGTTGATGTTGTGCCACGAATGAGGAGCAGATGAGGTGGTTGTGATCTGGTGGAGACCCCAAGGGACTGAGGAACCTCCTCTGAGGAGACTAGACGAGGAGGGTTACTCTGTGCTCACGGATCCTCCACCCCACTCGGCCCAACCTTTCTGCCTCGGTCGCTCGCACGGAGCGATACTGTTGCCGCCCACAGTACCCACACCTACTGGCCATCACAAAAGTTCATATTGTCTGAGATGCATCCTTTGTATTATGTCCCTGCAGTCGTTGAACACTCGGCGGATGTTTTCAGTGTCCACGGCGCAAGTGAAGTGAGGGTAGCAGTAGTGCTTTCCATCCCCACTGGCTGTACTTATCCTCTGTAAAAAGAAAAAAACATAGAAAAATATATATGGAACTAAATAAATGAATAACAAAGAAACACAGTTGTATGATTTAAAAAAAAATAATTTCCAGTCATAGTTAATAGAGTGCATCACAATTTGTCTACATCGAGCATATTCCATTGTCAAAAAATGTAAAACAAGTGCATCATGACCCACAACAATTACAATAAGTCCATTAACTCTTAAAACATGTTAACAAATCTAGTGTATGTATACCTCACAAATGCACATTTGAAATGTTCTGGACATTCCAATTAATACCAAAATTTGTAAATTTGAAAAAACAAAGTTATATACAGTGAACCCCAGGTGTTCGACGGCGTCGGAGCTCGGCCAAATCGGTGTTCAACGGGTTTTTTTACAATATTTTTGACTCGGTATTAGGCAGCCACTCAGAGTTGGGCGAGTACGCGTGTGGCCGTGGCCCAGCTGGGCGCCCAGGCACTCAGTGTGTTATTGTTTACAAGCGAACGACCACTACCCACGCACCACCCACGCATTCATACCATATATATTGTCATTATTCCAGTGTTTTTAGTGCTTGCAACTGCAAAATAAGCCACCATGGGCCCCAAGAAAGCTCCTAGTGCCAAGCCTGTGGTAAAGAATGTGCAGGGAGTGAAGCATTCATGCAGGGAGTGTAGCAGGGATGCAGGGAGTGTAGCAGGGATGCAGGGAGTGTAGCAGGGATGCAGGGAGTGTAGCAGGATGGAGGGGCATGGGTGTAGCAGGCATGCAGGGAGTGTAGCAGGCATGCAGGGAGTGTAGCAGGCATGCAGGGAGTGTAGCAGGCATGCAGGGAGTGTAGCAGGCATGCAGGGAGTGTAGCAGGCATGCAGGGAGTGTAGCAGGCATGCAGGGAGTGTAGCAGGCATGCAGGGAGTGTAGCAGGCATGCAGGGAGTGTAGCAGGCATGCAGGGAGTGTAGCAGGCATGCAGGGAGTGTAGCAGGCATGCAGGGAGTGTAGCAGGCATGCAGGGAGTGTAGCAGGCATGCAGGGAGTGTAGCAGGCATGCAGGGAGTGTAGCAGGCATGCAGGGAGTGTAGCAGGCATGCAGGGAGTGTAGCAGGCATGCAGGGAGTGTAGCAGGCATGCAGGGAGTGTAGCAGGCATGCAGGAGTGTCAGAGCATGCAGCAAGGGAGGTAGCATTCAAAGAAAAGGCCAGTAACCCCAGAAAGAACTTGGTACATGCAGTGTTAATGGAAGGATTCCCTTCCAAACACTAGCATACTACTCCACCTTCTCCCCTCTACCCATCCTCCACACATCATCAACTCTTCAATAAATGTAAGTGACATGTTATTGTACTATTTATTTCCTAATTTTTTATAAAATTGTGTTTAATTTAATGTCAAAATGTTCTAAAAAATATTTTATTTTAATACTTTTGGATGTCTGGAATGGATTAATTTTATTTCCATTATTTCTTATGGGGGAAATAGAATCGGAGTTTGACCAAACCGGTGGTCGACGGGCCCTCTGTGACGGATTGCCCATGAGAACCGGGGGCTCACTGTATTACAGATGATGAGAAAAAGCTAAGTGATGTGTTGAGGTATCTGCGGAAAGAAAAATGCTTATGGTGAAAAAAAAAACGTCTAAGAGTATTGTCCTACCAACACTTTTATGTGGATGTAAAGCATGGGTCTCCATGGGGAAGTGGAACAGAATTCTTCCTCCGTAAGCCATGCGTGTCATAAGAGGCGACTAAAATGCCGGGAGGAAGGGGCTAGTAACCCCTTCTCCTGTATATATTACTAAATGTAAAAGGAGAAACTTTAGTTTTTCCTTTTGGGCCACCCCGCTTCGGTGGGAAACGGCCGACGTGTTGAAAGAAAGAAAGAAAGAAAGTAAAGCATGGGTTATGAATGTTGCAGCAAAGGAGGAAGCCAGAGATAATGGTCTTGTCATGAGTGGTGTAAATATTATGCAGAGAATTCAGAGCATATAAAATTAAAAGCAGTGTGGAACCATCAAGGGTAAAATTCAGAGGCCTGAGGAGGGGTTGCTAACTTAGGTTTGGCATGTAGGAAAGATGGAGAGGGATAAGATGACAAAGAGGGAGAGGGTGCATAAACTAGGGGTGGAAAATAGGGGGGTGGGGTTAGAGAAGGCTTAAATTTTAGGGACTTTTGCATCTTGTGCAAGTGTGTTTGATAGGATTAAGTGGTTTTTAATGGACGTGCTACTGGAGGGTGAGCAAGGTAACATTTATGAAGGTAGTTTGGGAAACTGGATGGAAACACAGTGCCTGCACTCTAAAGGAGCAGTGGGGATGTTGCAGTTGGAGAAATAAACTGATTGTGATGTCAAGCACACTTCTGGCACCAAGTGACTGATTGTTATTGTTTTTTGGTGGGGGTAGGGGGGGTTTGTCACCCAGCCTTTGAGAGATGGCCACAGATACAACAAAGTGTATAATATTTTATTTCAATTTTTGTCTCCAAATTATATATGACACTAATGTACATGTCAAAACAATCCTCCTTTTGACACGAAACTCATACTTAGATATCATATGATGCATGATAGGGTTGTCATGAAGGTTAGCAAGTGAGTTCACACTATATTCAATTATATTATACTCTTAGATTCCTCTTAGTTTTGTAAAAAGGCAATGTTATTTGACAATGTTCATTATCACATTGTCAAGGAGAAAATCCACAATACAATAGTAGAAAGTTTCCTCCCCAAGTATGGGTTATTTGTCAATCACATTGTCAACAATCACAATTCTGAAATAAACATACATGTATTATACAACAAAATGCATGGTTAAACATTACAATATTTACACAATGCAATTTACAGTATTTATATACAGTGGAACCCCGGTTAACAAAAAAAATTCATTGCAGAAGCCTGCTCAAGTGCCATTACCGAACGAATTTACTTCCTTAAGAAAAAATGTCATTTAGGTTAGTCTATTTCAGACCCCCAAAAATACACTTCCACAACCACTTACAATATTATACTTACATAATTGCACGATTTCCAGGGTGTTCGTTAACCGGGGTTCCACTGTACTGTATTGTTATTTGTAGCATTGGAGTGTGAGCAGGGTAATATTTTGTGAAGGGATTCAGGGAAACTGGTTAGCCAGACTTGAGTCCAGTGGGAATTACAATGCCTACACTTTGAAGGAGGGGTTTGGGATATTGGCTGTTTGGAGTGACATCTCAACTGTCATATCTGGGCATCTCTGGAAAGACAGTGATGATGGTGAAAGTGTTTTTCTTTTTTGGGTCACTCTGCTTTGGTGGGAGATGGCCGGAGTGTTGAAAAAAAAAAATTGTTTGCAGTATATACAAATACTTACCAATATTTTCATTAATGTTACATTAGTGTGCAAAGATCACAACAGTAAACAATATTACACAAGTCTGTAACATAGTAAAACCTAAAAAAAAAAATAAGTGAACTTATCAAAGCATTCCAAAAAATTATCAAACGATATGTATGTACTACCCAAACAAACATGAACTGTGATTTTCCTTCAATAATGAAGGTAATTTACACGACATCCTGACAGCATTTGTCCTAGGATATAAGTAAATTAACTTACTAGAAATTCGTCCCTGATGAAGTACTTTGCGCGTACCACTTCTGGATCTTCCCCAGGTTCAACGCTGGCATCTAATGGAGTCTGGTAACGGGAAAAATCGGGGAAATATTCTTCCAGCTTACTCTTGCCTGCCCGGATCTTTTCTGCCAGCAGGTCTTGTTTATTTAGAAACAAGATGACACTTATTGTGCGTAGCCACCTGAGAAAGACATTAATACTATAAAGCAATTTACTATATGCTGTAATTTACACCATTCTTTTACATCATTACAAATAACCATGATATAGATACCAATGAAAATGAATTATAATTGTCTTTCTGCAGTAAACATGTGCCAAAACTCATATTTATTCAATCACTTACTGAAAATGAAGTAATTATGTCACTAAGAGTACACAATTAACCCACATATAAGAGACTGGAACTTATGAAAATGTTTTGGTCCAGCTGAAACCATTAACTAGTCACACCAATGTAAAGTGAAGGGAGCCAGCATATATACGAGAGTGGGCGAGGCCCGGAGTATAGGAACAAGAGGAGGAAGGAGGGAGGAGCAGAACGACAACAACGATGAAGAAAGAAAGATCATCATGTAAGTACCAGGTAGATTACTATGGATCATTTGGTCCACTAATTCACCTGGACCACACATGACAGTACTGTATCATACAAATATTGGGTATTATGATTACCCTGAATCACTTATAAAACACTAACAAAAATATACACACACAAAGAAAGAGAAATAGCAAGAATACTTTCACTATCTGGTTAATGTCCCATACTATAATTGTTGGTGTAGTGAGTGATCTGAAGGCATAGTCACTTGCAAACCCCCTTGACTATGTAGGATCATCTGACCACAAGGCTGTCTTTATGACATTGAAGATTCCAGCAGAACAAGGTGAAGAATAAACAAACAACCTGGCTGTGGGAAGGAGGAAACTGGGAGGCCCTTTGCTCAGAGCTCACTGCCTCTGATTGAAAAGCTCTTTTCCAAGGTGATGTGATGTTGATAACCAAGTGAATGCCTTCACTAAACATTTCCTGGTGGGCCTTGGTCAAAGACTAACAAGGTTATTCACCTGATGAAACCATTCTACCTCTAAACCAACAGGATGGGACTGTCTCTACTAGAAGTCTGGAGAAAGCTGACCTCTTTGCTGCCAAAATGCAAGTTGCTGACCCAGCAAGAGAACCTCCTTTGGTGGCTGCAAGAACTGTGTCAAGGTTGTCAGAGGTGACAATAAATTAGGATGAAGTGTATTTTCTTAAATCCTTGGACCAAGAAAAGACTGTGGGCCCAGATAAAGTAAGCCCAAGACTGCTCAGTAGATGCGCTGGCCAGCTAGCATCACCTCTAACTCGCATCTATCAGCACTGCCTAGCACAGTGTAAATGGTCTTCTCTATGGAAAGTGGCAAATGTAGTTACTGTTCACAAAATAAGAAGAGCAGAGCGGAAATCAGTAACTACAGATCACTGTCACTCCTGTAAATCACTGGCAAGATTCTTGAGGCAATAATCTCACACCAGATGACAGCATTTTTTCACTACCCCTCGCTTCTTGGTGACCGTCAATATGGTTTCAGAAAAGGTCGGTCTGCTGCTGATCTGATGACCTCCCTGCTATGTGGCACTAGTAGCTGTAGGTCTTCTATAGTGCTCCTCTTAGGCTCCACTTCTTGATCTTTCACCTGACTTGTTGCAGAATGTACTATAAAAGATACTGTGTTCTCATGTTTTGTCTGCACTTGATAAAGCCTGGTGGATGAAATATTGTACCAATAAAAGTCTTCCCTGTATTTAGTGTCTTCTTATCACTTTTTTTTTTTTTTCAACAAGTTGGCCGTCTCCCACCGAGGCAGGGTGACCCAAAAAGAAAGAAAATCCCCAAAAAGAAAATACTTTCATCATCATTCAACACTTTCACCACACTCATACATAATCACTGTCTTTGCAGAGGCGCTCAGATACAACAGCTGAGAATAGTCCCTCCCAGCTGTCACTATCCCAGACCCCTCCTTTAAAGTGCAGGCATTGTACTTCCCATTTCCAGGACTCAAGTCCAGCTAAATCAATTAACTGGTTTCCCTGAATCCTTTCACAAAATGTTACTCTGCTCACACTCCAACAGCTCGTCAAGTCCCAAAAACCATTCGTCTCCATTCACTCCTATCTAACACGCTCACACATGCTTGCTGGAAGTCCAAGCCCCTCGCCCACAAAACCTCCTTTACCCCCTCCCTCCAACCTTTTCTAGGATGACCCCTACCCCACCTTCCTTCCCCTACAGATTTATACGCTCTCCAAGTCATTCTACTTTGATCCATTCTCTCTAAATGACCAAACCACCTCAACAACCCCTCTTCAGCCCTCTGACAAATATTTTTAGTAACTCCACACCTTCTAATTTCCACATTCCGAATTTTCTGCATAATATTTACACCACACATTGCCCTTAGACAGGACATCTCCACTGCCTCCAGCCTCCTCCTCGCTGCAGTATTTGCAACCCATGCTTCACACTATACTTTCGTACATTTCCTTCTTTGCCTCCATTTTTGTCAACATTTAAGCTTTACTTCTGCATTATAATCAAAGAAGTGTTTTTGAACCACAATATTCCCTAGTTTCATTTCTACATATGCTCTCCACCTTCTCACTGTTATGGTGAGGAAGCTGGACTTTCGGTAGGGAGAGGGAGGGGTTGTAGCAGGGTAAGTCAGTACCTGGGAGTGTGTCAGGAATTGGTGGTGGTGGTGATAGCAGCAAGTACTTGGAGAGTCTACGAGGGAGTGCTGTGGTGCAAGCATGTACTTATGCTACATGATCCTTTACGAGATATGATTGCCTTCCACTTTCAAAAGACCAGTGTAATTAAATTTTTAGCTCTTTACTACTCCCTACCAAACAAATGTGAGCCAACTATAGATGTATAGTACAGGAGGGCCCCGCCTTACAGTGTTTCACTAATGCAGTGGTTTTCACTTATACCCATTCTTCACCTATTCAGACTTCCTACAATAAATATATTCACCACTCTTCAGCTAAGGGCAAAAATATTTTAAGGTAAGTAAAGTGTGTACTGTATATGCATTTTTTAGACCTAGCTCTATTGTTCACTTAATAGATGATAGTGTAAACATGTTATCAGGCTTTTATATGCATTTGAAAGTAAAAAGAGGGCTATTTTTCACTTTACAACAGTAGCCCAGAACCAAACCTGCTATATAAACGGGGCCTGTAAGTACACACATTATTACTGAATATAGCTAAAAAAATCCATGGAGAAATAGAAAAAGAATTCTTCCTAAAGCACAAATTTGGTCAAAAAACAACTGGGAATGGTTGGATAAGAGTAGGACCTATATAGCATTGCCAACAAGTCTCTGGCAGTGTTCCTTTGTTCTTGTTTAGATAAGTAATGTTTAAGAATACAATTGTGTACAAGTGTCTGAGGGGTAGGACCTGCCTAGTATAGGCCAATAGGCATACTACAGTGCTACTTTGTCCTTATTTAGGAAAGCAATGGTTTGGCAACAGAAATGTGTAGGAATGGGAATAGTTAGGAAGAGTAAGACTTGCCTAGTATGGGCCAGTAGGCCTGCTGCAATGGTTTCATATGTCAATATAAACCAGTTTAAATGATATTTAACCCTTTCAGGATCCAGACCCCAGATCTGAGAATTGCTCTCTGGGTCCAAGAATTTAAAAAAAAAAAAAAAAAAAAAATCTTATGAAATGGTAATCATTTCCTGAAGGTAATGACATCAAAAGTACAAAATTTTATGGAAAACTTACGAAAGTACGCTTTCGCAAAGTTAATGGTCTTGGCGATATTTATGCATTGGCGATTTTGCCCACTTTGCATCCTATTGTAGGCCAATTCCATTGTTCCAGTCGACCAAACTAGCTTCTATTCTATCGACTGAGTACAAGAAACTGTCCATTTAACTATTTCAACTACCCCATAAGTGATCAGATATCAGTAATTTGGCCAATTTCACACGAATATGGTTCAGAATAAATAATGTAGACATTCCTCGCACTAAAGCAACATTTTCTCTGTTCATTAGTTATGTGCCTCTCCTATATTACACTTGTTTTCCATTTTGAATTTTTATGCACACAAAAAACATAAGATTTACAGGTAAGCAGGGTACTGCATTATTGGACGAGTGAGGTAATTTGTGTCCTCTGGAATATCAGCAAAAATCAAACATTTCTGCAATACTAAGCTCAATTTCAAGCTATTTCATTCCCAAAACCAACCAAAATCATCTCTACTTCTGAAACATATTGTTCATTCCATCAAATGATACTAAGAAACTGGGAATACAACCATAAAAACCATCCAAAAATACACTGCAAAGTCACTTTTTTAAACCAAATTCAAAATAACAGTTTCATTCCCTCCATCATGCACTGCATGGGGCAGGATTTTTTATATGGTGCACACTCACCACACAGACCCATTCTCTCATATCTAGGCCCAAATTTACCGCTCAATGCTTATCTGAGTGAGCTGAGATCATTACGTAGTTCTATGGCACAGACCCTGAGCTCAAAGCCGTAGTACTAGAACACAGACCTTGAAAGGTCTAACAAGTGGTGCTGGGCTTGGACAATTTCATACCTATGATCAGAGTTTCAAGAGTTTTTCTACTCCCAGAGCCCAACCTTGGGTCACATGCCACATGTAGCAAATTACTAGTAGAAATAAGGTTACTGAATGTAAGTGAATTGGTATAAAGTGAAACAGCATACAGAAAGGCAAACCTGTACATAGAAATCAACTTTAACAAGATCAGTCTTTACCTAACAAATATGAGTCCTCTTTACACAGAAAATGATCATTCAGAATAGTTACAACTGCATATGGTGAAAATACAACAATGAAAAATATCTAGAAAAACATATATTTGAATACACACACAACCCGCACATATAAAAGAGAGGAGCTTACGACGACGTTTCGGCCCTCACTCCTTTTCTTGGTACTTTTTCTCCTGCCCACCTTCGTCACTCTCAAGACTTCATCGAACGTGTTCGCTCTCTCCCGACCTGTAAGATGCTTAGTCTTGATGTCGAGTCCCTCTTCACTAATGTCCCTCTGGATGATGTCCTTAATTTTCTCGGAGAGAAGGCCAATGAAGGGTTACTTCATCTCCCTATACCTACTGATGTCTTTCTTGATCTTATCCGACTTTGCGTGGACTCTAACTCCTTTTCCTTTCAAGGTAAATATTATTCTCAAACCTTTGGTGTCGCTATGGGCTCTCCTCTATCTCCTGTTCTTGCTAATCTTTATATGGAATACTTCGAGACTGTTCTTCTTCCCACTATTGATGTACGTCCTTCACTCTGGCTCCGCTATGTAGATGACATCTTTGCTCTTTGGCCTCATGACTTAAGTCTCTTCCAACCTTTTCTTGATGCTCTTAATAATCTTGCCCCTTCCATTAAGTTTAAAGCTGATTGGGAATCTAATTCTTTGCTTCCTTTCCTTGATGTTCATGTCCACCGTTCAGTTACAGGTTTTGCCTTCTCCGTGTACCGCAAGCCTATGCACAGTGGCATGTACATTCATTACTTCTCTTATCATGCCTCCTCTGTCAAGAAGAGTGTTCTTATCTCCCTCTTTCTCCGTGCTCTCCGCATCTGTGATCCTCAGTTTCTTGAAGCAGAAATTTCCACTCTTCATAATTCTTTTTCCCGCCTGGGCTACCCTTCCCATTTCATAGACTCTGCTTTCTCTCGTGCTAAACGGACTTTCTTCTCTCCTAAACCCTCTACTCCTGAGAACTCTCCAGTCCTCTGCCTTCCCTACATCTCTGGTCTCTCTAATCTCAGCAACTCTCTCCGTTCCTTAGACATCAAACTTACCTTTCGCCAAACTAACACTCTTCGCACTAATCTAGTTCATACCTCCCCTACCTCCACAGATTCTCCTGGTGTCTACTCTATTTCTTGCTCCTCCTGTCCTCTTCAGTACTTCGGAGAAACTGGCCGATCTCTTTCTGACAGACTCAGTGAGCACAAAAATAGTGTTAGGCTTGCCGACACTAATAATGCTCTTTTCTGTCATGTCAGAGATCACAGTCATCCCATTGATTGGTCTTCTGCTAAAACTGTCTACCCTACGTCTAACTTTCATAGTCGCCGCCTGGTTGAATCCTCCCTTATACACAACTTTCCCTGTATGAATCTTAGCCCTGGCTTTGTCTCTGTTGATGCTTTCCTCTCTCATTACATTGTTAAATGCTCTAAACTTCAGAACACCCGTGACTTAACCTGATTCCTTCCCTGTCTTATCTTCCCCTTCTCCTTTTTTCTCCTTGGGTTTTCCTTTCTTTCTGTTCTTTCTTTTGCCTTGTATTTTCCTTCATTTTTTCGCTTTTCTTCCCTCTCGTACCCCCCTTGCGAGCCGCTAGCCTCATAGCAGTGCTCCTTCCCATATGACTGTCTACTCTACTACCTTTACTACTACCTTTACTACTACCACTACTACCACTACTCCTACATTTCCCCACTCTCTTGTACCCTCCCCTGTCTGCCTGCCTATAAATACCCTTCCTCTGTCTCTGTGTGTTAGTGTGACTTTGTAAATGGTCCAAGTCGGGCCGAAACGTCGTCGTAAGCTCCTCTCTTTTATATGTGCGGGTTGTGTGTGTATTGTTCCAGTCACGGTATTGTGCCTTTTTTGTTAGTTATATATTTGAATGCTTGTATCTGCAGATCAGGGTTCATAAGATATTTATTTACAAAGTACACCACTTTTAAGTGTTTGTAACTCAGATGTTGACAAGCCAGAATTCTATTATACAGTGTTGGAATTTTTCAAGTGAACATATCGTCACTTATAACATGAGCATCTATGAGAAACTGGGATTCATTAAGGTGTAATAATTGCTAAGCAATCCATTTCTCTGAAACACATCTTAGTCGCTAATCAGGGAACAACTATACAAACAAAATGAAGCTGAATAGGTCACAATGTTGTGACTGGGGCAATTCAGAAGTAACCCACAATTTTGTAAATTTCATTTATAGTTTCTTCTAAAAACTGAAATTGGTTCCAAAAAATGAAGTCCAATGCATGCACAAAATTACATGTTTGTAAATACAGTACAGTGGACCCCCGAGTTTCAGTCATAATTCATTCCAGAAGGCTGTTCAAAGTGCCATTACCGAACGAATTTGTTCCCTTAAGGAAAAATGTAAATTAGATTAGTCCTTTCAGACCCCCAAAAATACACATACAAAAGCACTTACAATATTAAACTTACATAATTGTTCGATTTCCGAGGTGACCGAAACTCGGGGGTCCACTGTACTAACAAGTTGAAGAACAAGGACAAAAGTTATGGATAGCCTATGTTGATATTTTATTGTAAGCTTGCCTGGAAAGAAAGTAAATAGTTGCTGTACAGTGATACCAATCAGAATGCTTATCACCTGTAGACCACTAAAGCATGAGCATTTATTTAATAAAAAAAAGAATGGCAATAGCCATCTTCGTTGTAATTTTTTTATAGCCAAGCACACTGAAGCATATTGTGGTCCATGAGTATGAAACCACACCAAAGATAAAACAAAAAATGAATCATAGGATGCAATTAGCTACAAGGGACACAAAATTAGAAGCCTAAATTAAATTGAAAGATGTTAAAATGACATAGTATTTGGTAGTTTTTATTAGATTAATACATCGCAGTATATTAAGCACATATGCCCCTGGATGACTACTGTTAAAGGCATATACCATCTTCAGAGCATTAATTGTACAGTGGCATGTACTGTATAAGGATTGTACCATTCATGGAGTCATTATTTGTAATTTTTTTTTAACATTTTCAAATTCGACATTGCGCGCACGTCCCGTTATGGATGAGAGTCGTCCTAGGCTGTGAACTAAGTTCTGGGCCATAAAGTTATCCAAATTATACATACCTGGGCCCATATAAGTGGTAAACTGCAATTCATGTTTTGATGAGACGAGATTCAAAATTGTTGCATTCGACGATGGATTTGTTAGATGTTAATGTTACAGCATTCTTCCAGTCCACCAGGTGTTCTGTCAATTTTATGTGGGAAAACAGGACATTAGACCCCTGTCCCATTCTTATAGAATATGTATATTTTTTAATATGGTCTCTAAAGCTTTCCAAGTCTGGTCAATACTGTGTATGTATCTGGGCATTGGCTGTATGGAACACATCCCATAGCCACTTCCAGGAAATTTTTCATCAGTAATTACTTCATCGCGTTTATGTTCTTAAACATAACCACGCAACACGCTTTACATAATTTCAAATATTGGGAAGCATAAGAGGTTCTCATTATAGAATACCATTAGAATATTCTCCTGTATTCTATCTTTAGGCCTTTTCTATAAAACGCTTTTTAATGCATAAGGGCTCTATCAAAATTTCCTTGGAGGCATTGACGTTTGTATGTTATTTCAGAGATTTTGCTTATTTTACTGTCCAAGAACTCAAAGTTGCAAACATGTAAAGCCCTAAAAAATAAAAATCATGTTTTTGTGTTAATATACTATCACAGGTGATAAACATTAAATATCCTCACTATAAAGCAATCATTTGAATGGATGGAGATCAACAAATAAAATAAAAGTATCAGCACAGACTATCAGCAACTTTTGCTCTTCCTGTTATATGACTTTTTTAGTATTAACTTACAAGTAAATATGTATATGCATGCATTAGACTTCATTTTAGTTATAATGCACAGGAGACTCTAGTAAGAAGCACATTTGCAGTGCATTTCTCTCAGTGTGTGATCTCAAAAGTGTAACTAAATACATGTTAAAAATTGATAGTGCAAAAAACACATACACAGAATTTTTTTTTTCAAAATCTCCTACCTGCTTCCTGGACGAGCTTAAGGCACTTTAACAGACAGTCTTGTTCCATGCTAAGAGTTCACCAAGCATTTTGCATTGTGTGTTTGAGAGACTAATCTCTGTCACTCTTATATACTATATCACTTGATATGTCACTCATCCTAGGTAGCAGGTTGGTAGACAGCAACCGCCCAGGGTGGTACTACCGTCCGACCAAGTGAGTGTAAAAAGGAAACCTGTAATTGTTTTACATGATGGTAGGATTCCTGGTGTCTTTTCTCTGTCTAATAAACATGCAAGATTTCAGGTACGTCTTGCTACTTCTACTTACACTTAGGTCACACTGCACATGCATAGACAAGCATTTATATACACATGCCCCTCTGGGTTTTCTTCTATTTCCTTATTAGTTCTTGTTCTTGTTTATTTCCTATCTCCATGGTTAAGTGGAACAGAATTCTTCATCCGTAAGCCACGCATGTCGTAAGAGGCAACTATAATGACGAAAGCAAAGAGGCTAGTAACCCCTTCTCCTGTATATATTATTAAATTTAAATAGATCAATTTTTGTTTTTCTTTTTTTGGGCCACCCTGCCTCGGTGGTATACGGCCAGTGCGTTGAAAGAAGAAAGAATTGTTCAAGTTTGAGGCAGTAGTAGAGACAGTGGGAATGCAACAAAATCCTGTGAGTGCCAGTTTTCAATCAATGATCATTTCCAAATTTTTGTTTGTTAGTTTCTTAGATGTTTGATTTGTGGTATGCTCATTTCTGACAATTTAGGAATACATGCATGTGCAAGACCACCCAATGAGGGAAACTGCATTCTAAGTCCTTTCCAGACATGGCACTGAGACTAGCAGAAGCTCACTACACTTACCATCAACTGCTCATCACTAGCAGAGGAAGAGCACTAGCACAAGACAAAGTTGAGAAAAAATTGCAAGTCAATAAAAAAAAAATGGCACACTGAAAAAAAAACTGCATCCATTATTCTTTTATGCGAATTGGGAAATGGCTAGGTGTGCCAAAGTACAGTGGTAACCCGGATTTCGTACAGCTCCCAACTCGAACAATTATGTAAGTGTATTTTTGTAAGTGCTTTTGTAAGTGTATTTTTGGGGGTCTGAAACGGACTAATCTAATTTACATTCGTTCTTATGGGAACAAATTCGTTCGATAACAGCACTCGAACAGCCTTCTGGAACGAATTATTGATGAAATCTGGGGTACCACTGTATTGTTATTGGTGGGTATCGGCTAATTTTGATGGTATTGGTATTGGCCTTGAATTGAATATCATCCCATCTCTAGAAAAAAAAAAAACTATTACTCAACTCCAGCTCAACTCTTACTCAATTTTGTCCCTTCACAGATAACCTGTGTTCTGAAAGAACATGTATTGAGAACCACTAAAAAAAATTCCCCAAGAAACACCCTACATCATAAGAATATGTATAATGCATGGTTTGTAAACTTTTATGGATGGCAGGAACAAATATTCTGAAAGTCACATCTTGTGACTAAAATTAAGTTAGTTTAGATAGCATATTCCAAACAAATAACCAATTTTCCTTACTAATTACTTACCTACTCATATAACCATACACAAATATCAGATTCAAGAAGTTTTCAAACCAATATAATACTATTTTAGTTTAAATAAAAACATTAATCTGATACACAAATAAATATGCACCCATCATTAAAAATAGTCTTATGATACTACAGTATTAATATACTGACTCTAGTTCTTTGTATTTGAAATTTGCACAACAAAAGTTGGAAAGATCAAGAGTGCAAATTGTCCCGTTTTACAACAACAGTTGCTACTTCTTGCATATTTCTTTTGTAATTCCAAAAAATGTTAGAAAAATTATTAATGTAGAGTTTTTAAGGCAGTGATTCCCAAAGTGGGTGCTACTGGCTTCCCAGGGGGTGGTGGAAAGATCTAGGGATGGGTTGAGGAAAAGGGGACAGTAGGAGGGCAGCAGGGTGGCATCAGAACCAAAGGAGCACTTTACAAAAATCTATATGACAAAATCTAAGAAGGATAAGAGCATACCAGATGATGACCTTCAAGTGTAATGTGTACACCTGAATGAGATGAATAGACACATCTGACAGATTTCAGTATCTTTTTTTGCTTAAAATACCAGACTGAGTGATCAATCCATTCCTAGATACCAGTAATGAGGAAACAGGAATGGTGGAGGAAGAACTGATTTAATTCCAAAATGACAATGAGCTGAGGCCACATTTCAAAAAACCATATCAAGATTTTTGGTTACCAAAAAAAAAAAAAAAAATCTGAACGCAACCCTGCACTGTGGAACAAATGTACTTTATTGCCTTCCCAACATCATATTTAGTATACCTGGAGAGAGTTCCAGGGGTCAACGCCCCTGCGGCCCGGTCTGTGACCAGGCTTCAGTGCAGTTGCCAAGCTTTTTTTCCAAACAACAAAAGCAGACAGAAAATTTCTGAACGCAGGAATCTAAGACTTCTTAGTGCCATCAAGCCTGATGTTGAGAAGCTGATGTCCCTGCACCAAGCACATCCATCTCATTAAAATTGTGAAGACAATGTAGTTACAGATGAGATGTAAATTTACTCTTTCATATTGTTAACCCTTTCAGGGTCAGAACCCCTGATCTGAGAATTGTTCTCAGGGTCAAAGAATTAAAAAAAAAAAAAATTTTTTTTTTACAAAATGATAAGAGAATCTTTTTCCAAAGGCAATGACACCAAAAGTACAAAATTTGATGTAAAACTTATGGAATTACGCTCTCATAAAGTTACAGGTCTCGGCGATATTTAAGTATCAGCGATTTCGCCCACTTTGAGCTTTGTTTTCAGCCAATTCCTTTTTTCCAGTTAACCAAACTCACAGTTATTTTGCTAGTATTACTTCAATTCTATTAAATGAGTACAAGAAACCACCCATTTACTTCTTTCAACTATACAATAAAGTGATCAGAAATCAGAAATTTGGGCAATTTCACACAAAATTCAAAAAGTGATAATTTAAAAAAAAAGATCTAGAATACACAATGTAGACAATCCTGGCACTAAAAAATATTTCCTTTGTTAATCACTTACGTCCTCAGGCCTCTCCTATATTACGCTAGCTTTCCATTTTGAATTTTTATTCACACAAAAAATAAAAGATTTACTAGTATACAGAGTACTGAATTTATTGTAATAACTGTATAAATAATGTCATTGCATTCCCAAACGAATATTAGACTGACCGGTTGGACGCGTATTGGACAAGTGACATAATTTGTGTACTCTGAAATACAGTGGACCCCCGGCTAACGAACACCCCGGAAATCGTACAATTATGTAAGTATAATATTGTAAGTGCTTGTGGAAGTGTATTTTTGGGGGTCTGAAATAGACTAACCTACGTGACATTAATTCTTAAGGAAGTAAATTCGTTCGGTAATGGCACTTGAGCAGGCTTCTGGAATGAATTTTGTTCGTTAGCCGGGGGTCCACTGTACTGTCAAAAATCGAACATTTCTGCTACTTTGAGCTCAATTTCAGGCTACCTGGAGAGAATTCCAGGGGTCAACGCCCCCACGGCCCGGTCTGTGACCAGGCCTCATGTTGGACCAGAGCCTGATCAACCAGGCTGTTACTGCTGGCCGCACGCAGTCCAACATACGAACCACAGCCCGGCTGATCAGGCATCGACTTGAGGTGCCTGTCCAGTATCTCTCCTGCCTGCGTTCTAGAGAGTACAGGTTTAGGAACTTCAAGCGTTCCCAGTAGTTGAGGTGGTTTATCGCACTTATGCGTGCGGTGAAGGTTCTCTGCACATTTTCAAGGTCAGCAATTTCACCCACCTTGAAAGGTGCAGTTAGTGTGCAGCAATATTCCAGCCTAGATAGAACAAGCGATCTGTAAAGTGTCAACATGGGCTTGGCATCCCTGGTTTTGAAGGTTCTCATTATCCATCCTGTCATTTTTCGAGCAGATGCAATTGCTACTTTGTTATCTTCCTTGAAGGTGAGATCCTCTGACATGATCACTCCCAGGTCTTTGACATTAGTTTTTCGCTCTATTGTGTGGTTGGAATTAGTTTTGTACTCCTATGAGATTTTAATTTCTTCACGTTTTCCGTATCTGAGTAATTGAAATTTCTCATCATTGAACTTCATATTGTTTTCTGCAGCCCATTTAAAGATTTTGTTTATGTCTGCTTGGAGTCTTGCAGTGTCTTCAACGGTGGACACTTGTCATACAGATTCGGGTGTCATCTGCAAAGGAAGACACATCACTGTGGCTTATATCCCTGTCAATGTCTGATATGAGGATGAGGAATAGGATGGGAGCAAGTACTGTGCCTTGTGGAACAGAGCTTTTCACAGTACCTGCCTCAGACTTTACTCTGTTGACTACTACTCTTTGTGTTCTACATATTAGGAAATTATAGCTCCATCTACCAACTTTTCCTGTTATTCCTTTATCACACATTTTGTGTGCTATTACACCATGGTCACACTTGTCAAAGGCTTTTGCAAAATCTGTGTATATAACATCTGCATTCTGTTTATCTTCTAGAGCATCCAGGACCTTATCGTAGTGGTCCAGTAGTTGGGACAGACAGGAGCGGCCTGCTCTAAACCCATGCTGTCCTGGGTTGTGCAATTGATGGGTATCAAGATGGGTGGCGATCTTGCTTCTTAGAACCCTTTCAATCTTTTCAATCCTGAAACCAATCAAAATTATCTCTATTTCTGTACTATATCTTCCATTCATTCTATTAAATGAGACCAAGAAAACCTCTAAAAATACACCACAAAGTCGCTGTTTTAAACCAAAAACACGGTTGGAGTTTTTCGCACTGCGTGCTGTAGGATTTTTTTTATATGGTGCACACTTATCACAAACCCATTCTCTCATAACTAAACCCAAATTTACTGCTCAAAGCTTATCTGAGAGAGCTGAGCTCATCATGTAGAACTAAGGCACCAACTCACAAAGGGTTAAATAAATTGGTTTACTATGTAAATTTTTATTTGTGAAATATGCTTGTTTATAGTGTTAGATTAGTTGTTGTTTTGAATTTGCAGTAAACCTAATACCAAGAAAGAGGTGTGTACATATGTGTGGGGGAGGGGGCTAGGGATGTGGCCTGGGAGCCATGAGAATGGCAGCTTGGAAAAAGTCTGGGAAACACTGGTTTAAGGAATAGAAATTAAAAATTCTTAAAATTAACAGACAGGTTACCTGATGCACTTTTAAAAAAACTTATGAATGGCATAACAATTAATCTATAAATAACACATGACAAAAATGAATGCATCTCAATATTATATTCTATAACAAGCAGTAGTCCTAAAAAATCTGAACTGATAGTGTCTAAGGAAACAAAGAGGACTTATGAAATTATATAATGCTATGATATATAAGAAATATTTTAGAGGCAGATAATGAAGTCAATAATGACCAAAATGACACAAGGAACAAAGTTAAAGAGAGAGAGATGGAAGAATTACCATTGTATCAAATGCACAAGAAAATATACCATTAGTATATAAAATAAACATGAAGAAAGAAAACAATTCACTTCGCCTAAACAGACACTAACCTGTTATTCCATATACTTTTGAAGAGATCTAAGGATTCCCGTAGCCTGTTTTGACTGGGGTCTTCTCGTAGGACCATGTTGTATGAAGAGCAGGCAGTGACAAATATAATGGCTGTAACATCATTGAAGCACTGGATCCATTTCCTCCTTTCATCTCGCTGTCCACCCACATCAAACATACTGTAAATATGAAAGATGTAATTATAATGGGCAAGTTTTTGGCATTTATTAAAGGAATAAATATATAAAAAAATTATAAAAGTAAAAAAAAAAATATATATATATTTATTTTAAGAGTACTTTAGTCGGGTCTGGGGCTATCACCCTCAAGAGACAGTTGGTACAGTCTGTCTCTTTATGCAGAAATGTAATCATGAAACACACATGAAAGAATTTGTGACTACTGGCAACTCATTTTTTTTATGATAGACTGTCAAGTAAGTCTTCAAAATCAAATTTCCAACACTGATCATATACATTTTTAAAACTTTTTTATTTTTTTGTCTTCAGGTTTGTAATCACTAAAACATGATTTTTTTTTTTTAGTTTACATTTAGTTATAGCATTATTAGTATCAGTGATTGCATAACTATGTGCATGTGTGAATAAAACTTGTATTGATACACGCAATGAAGTACATTTACATACGGTATGCATGTTAGCATAAAGTGTCAAGGACTTTTCAATATTCTCTTATCAAACATAGGGGAAATTACCAATATACTAATAACTGTCTTCAAGAAGGACCTTCATGTACAGTGGCACCCCGGTTTTCGTCCTTAATCTGTTCCAGAAGGTCGGTCGAAATCCGAAATGGACAAAAACTGAATTAATATTTCCCATAAGAAATAATGTAAATCCAATTAATCCATTCCAGACACCCAAAAATATTAACAAAAAATACATTTTATTGTGGTAGGGGACCTAAATGCTAAAGTGGGAGAAACATGCAGAGAGGGTGTAGTAGGTAAGTTTGGGGTGCCAGGTGTAAATGATAATGGGAGCCCTTTGATTGAACTTTGTATAGAAAGGGGTTTAGTTATAGGTAATACATATTTTAAGAAAAAGAGGATAAATAAGTATACAAGATATGATGTAGGGCGTAATGACAGTAGTTTGTTGGACTATGTATTGATAGATAAAAGACTGTTGAGTAGACTTCAGGATGTACATGTTTATAGAGGGGCTACAGATATATCAGATCACTTTTTAGTTATAGCTACAGTGGGAGTAAAAGGTAGATGGGATACAAGGAAAATAGAATCAGTAAGTAAAAGAGAGGTGAAGGTTTATAAACTAAAGAGGAGGCAGTTAGGGTAAGATATAAACAACTATTGGAGGATAGATGGGCTAGTGAGAGTGTAGGCAATGGGGTCGAAAATGTATGGGGTAGATTTAAAAATGTAGTGTTAGAGTGTTCAGCAGAAGTTTGTGGTTACAGACGAGTGGGTGCGGAGGGAAGAGGAGCGATTGGTGGAATGATGATGTAAAGAGAGTAGTAAGGAGAAAAAGTTAGCATATGAGAGTTTTTACAAAGTAGAAGTGATGCAAGGAGGGAAGAGTATATGGAGAGAAAAGAGAGGTTAAAAGAGTGGTGAAGCAATGTAAAAAGAGAGCAGATGAGAGAGTGGGTGAGATGTTATCAGCAAATTTTGTTGAAAATAAGAAAAAGTTTTGGAATGAGATTAATAAGTTGAGGAAGCCTAGAGAACAAATGGATTTGACAGTTAAAAATAGGAGAGGAGAGTTATTAAATGGAGAGTTAGAGGTATCGGGAAGATGGAGAGAATATTTTGAGGATTTGTTAAATGTTGATGAAGACAGGGAAGCTGTGATTTCGTGTGTAGGGCAAGGAGGAATAACATCTTGTAGGAGTGTGGAAGAGCCAGTTGTGGGTGTAGGGAAGTTCGTGAGGCAGTGGGTAGAATGAAAGGGGTAAGGCAGCTGGGATTGATGGGATAAAGATAGAAATGTTAAAAGCAGGTGGGGATATAATTTTGGAGTGGTTGGTGCTATTATTTAATAAATGTATGGAAGAGGGTAAGGTACCTAGGGATTGGCAGAGAGCGTGTATTGTTCCTTTGTATAAAGGCAAAGGGACAAAAGAGAGTGCAAAAATTATAGGGGAATAAGTCTGTTGAGTGTACCTGGTAAAGTGTATGGTAGAGTTATTATTGAAAGAATTAAGAGTAAAACAGAAAGCAGGATAGCAGATGAACAAGGGGCTTTAGGAAAGGTAGGGGTGTGTAGACCAAGTGTTTACAGTGAAACATATAGGTGAACAGTATTTGGATAAGGGTAAAGATGTTTTTGTGGCATTTATGGATTTGGAAAAGGCGTATGATAGGGTAGATAGGGGGCAATGTGGCAGATGTTGCAGGTGTATGGAATAGGAGGAAGGTTACTGAAAGCAGTGAAGAGTTTTTATGAGGATAGTGAGGCTCAGGTTAGAGTGTGTAGGAGGGAAGGGGACTATTTCCCAGTAAAAGTGGGCCTTAGACAAGGATGTGTGATGTCACCGTGGTTGTTCAATATATTTATAGATGGGGTTGTAAGAGAAGTGAATGCGAGGTCTTGGCAAGAGGTGTTGGGCTAAAAGATAAAGAAGCAAATACAAAGTGGGAGTTGTCACAGTTGCTTTTTGCTGATGACACTGTGCTTTGGGAGATTCTGAAGAGAAGCTGCAGAGGTTGGTGGATGAATTTGGTAGGGTGTGTAAAGAAGAAAATTGAAAGTGAATATAGGAAAGAGTAAGGTGATGAGGATAACAAAAAGAATAGGTGACGAAAGATTGGATATCAGATTGGAGGAGAGAGTATGGAGGAGGTGAATGTATTCAGATATTTGGGAGTGGACATGTCGGCGGATGGGTCTATGAAGGATGAGGTGAATCATAGAATTGATGAGGGGAAAAGGGTGAGTGGAGCACTTCGGAGTCTGTGGAGACAAAGAACCTTGTCCATGGAAGTAAAGAGGGAATGTATGAGAGTATAGTTATACCAACGCTCTTATATGGGTGTGAAGCATGGGTGATGAATGTTGCAACGAGGAGAAGGCTGGAGGCAGTGGAGATGTCATGTCTGAGGTCAATGTGTGGTGTGAATATAATGCAGAGAATTCGGAGTTTGGAAATTAGGAGGAGGTGCGGGATTACCAAAACGATTGTCCAGAGAGCTGAGGAGGGTTGTTGAGGTGGTTTGGACATGTAGAGAGAATGGAACGAGACAGAGTGACTTCGAGTGTATAAATCTGTAGTGGAGGGAAGGCGGGGTAGGGGTCGGCCTAGGAAAGGTTGGAGGAGGGGTAAAGGAAGTTTTGTGTGCGAGGGCTTGGATTTCCAGCAAGCATGTGTGAGCGTATTTGATAGGAGTGAATGGAGGCATATGGTTTTAATACTTGACGTGCTGTTGGAGTGTGAGCAAAGTAACATTTATGAAGGGATTCAGGAAACCGGCAGGCCGGACTTGAGTTCTGGAGATGGGAAGTACAGTGCCGGCACTCTGAAGGAGGGTGTAAATGTTGCAGTTTTATAACTGTAGTGTAAAGCACCCTTCTGGCAAGACAGTGATGGAGTGAATGATGATGAAAGTTTTTCTTTTTCGGGCCACCCTGCCTTGGTGGGAATCGGCCGATGTGTTAATAAAAAAAAAAAAAAAAAAAAAAAAAAAAAAAACATTTTAGAGAGAATAACTATAGTTTTACATACAGAAAACAATGAGAAATAAATATAAAGGACTAATGAAATGGATAAATGAACATTTAACATCACTTTTACCTTTATTGAAGACTTGTTGTCATGGAGGTAGACACTAAAATCACTAAGAGTGTCCCTCTAGTCTTAACGCCATACAAAATAATATCACTCTTGGGCACATTAAATGTCTTATTTTATGTTAATATAGACATTTTCATTAATCCATCTATGATATTTTCTTCAAAATTATATAAGAAACATGTTACATAGCATATAAACATGCTATGTTTATGTGCTATGGAGGTGTGGTTGCCAGGTGGAGGGAAAACATTATGTTTTCTCTGGTCCAGCACCAAAGAAAACGTGTATGAATCTGCATTGGCCCAGTCACTCCCCAGTCACATAATGTTTTTGTTTACAATTCTCTGCATGAATTATATTCATTACTTCTCCTTTTGTTTATGATGGCATCTAAATTTAGTTGTTAGAAACGATTAAACTCGGTGAACATGGTATGTCGATGGCAATAATATGGATCTGGGCTGCATTAAATATGTGTAGCTATGTAGCTACGCAGCTGTGTAGCCATAACTACATCTACCGGCTACCTACACCTGACTTCCTACAAATAAATACTACTCACCTCTCATCCTACATTTAGACTACACATATTTTAAGGTAAATAATGAGTGTATTTTATCTCTCTGGGCGGTCTTATATGGACGTCTTCCGAGTAGATGTACGAATCCCAGAGTAAAAATTTGCCGAAAAGTGGTTGAAATCCGAACTGTATGATATTCGGGCTGGATGAAAACTGGAGTTTCACTGTATTCCTAATCAGTCAGGCTTGGTGCTTCCATCAGACTGTATACAGAGAGAACTAAAAGCCTCACTGATCAGCTAGAATACAAAGATGCCTGGTCTTGGACCAGGCCACAGGAACAAAGATACCCTAAACCATCTTCAGGTTTAGGTATGCTCTTGGCAATAGCAGCACAAAACACAAGTGAAACCAGACACTCGCTGCATCGAGACTTACATCAATAAAACCATATACAGTGGACCCCCGAGTTTCGTAAACCCCGGAAATCGTACATTTATGTAAGTATAATATTGTAAGTGCTTGTGGAAAAGTATTTTTGGGGGTCTGAAATAGACTAACCTACGTGACATTTTTTCTTAAGGGGGTAAATTCGTTCGGTAATGGCACTTGAGCAGACTTCAGGAGTGAAGTTTTTACGAAACTCGGGGGTCCACTGTAAATATAAAGGAATTTCTACTTAATTCTATATATGGCCCAATGGAGTAGTATTACATTATTCACACATGCATTGATCTGTTCATTAACATTTAAACTTTGAGAAAGTTGAACCAGCACCTCAGAGGACAGCCATGTGCCAGGCATTAATTCTATGAACTGCAACACCATGGCGTTGGAATAAAAAAGAAAAAAACACGATTTTTCAAGATATTCAGTTTCCTGTAACAGGTCCATTGCCCATCAAATTCAGGAACTTGGTTATTCATTTTTCCCTATGAGACAAGGGGTATCCAAACTAATTGGTTGGAAAATGCAGTGATGCCCAAATGCCCCGTATTTAGTAGTCGTCTTGTTGGGTGTTCGTGGGGCCACTGACACCTTACACCATATCAAGCCCTACCTCTCAGTGTCAGGGAAAGAAACATCATCCAAACTGGAAGCAATATGATTTGCAGGATGTGTATTATATGTCTGTCCCTGTTCTTCCAGTCTTCCTTCAACTTCCATAGAAAATTAATTACTCATCTTGTCCTATTATATATCTATCTACTGTAACTAAGTAACTTCCTGTATGTTCCCCATCTCTATTCAACCACTCCACAAAACTGATCATCACTGAATCAGTTTGATATAATAAGTCAAACCTTTAAAAACTGTACCATTGTTCATTTAGCTACCTTTCTTATTGTGCATATAATAGTAGTTAACTGCATTAAAAAATGTTTGAATGCATGTTTGAATGCATAAGTACTTTTGAGTTTTCTTATCAGTGCAGAAGTCTTGAAAAAAAAAATTGTATTAAGATCATTCTCTCAATGATACTACGAGTGAATACTGTGTCATCATGGCTACGGTTTAAGGACTGGATGTTATTACTAAATTACATTTCTCCTCAGGAGACATCTCTTCACATGAGTCTTTGTCATACACACTAATCAACAGGTGCAGGGGACCTGGTGGCAAGGGTGTAACAAGAAGCAATTGCTGGCCTGAGGTGCTATACATATACAGTGGTACCTCGGTTAACGATAGTCCCCAAACTCGTCCTTTTATGTAAGTTTATTTTTTTAAATGCTTTTGTAAGTGTATTTTTGCGGGTCTAAAAGGACTAGTCTATTTTACATTATTCCTTATGGGGATAAATTCGTTTGGTAATGGCACTTGAACAGCATTCTGGAACGAAAAAATATTGTTAACCGAGGTACCACTGTATGTCTACCAACACAGATGCAAATATAACTGCCTATGACAGGCCAAGCCACAGCAAAACAACAGTTGGCTACTAGCTGTACTCAATATGGGGATGGATACCAAAATCTGCAAGAAATATTACCTTTTACCTCTTAGATATAAAAACTGAACTTACTGAAAATTAACTTTATCTACTTGAAATCTGGTCTCAAAAATTCCTAGTGTTAGGACTCGACAGCGTAGGATATCTTGCTCAGTGGGAGTGTAGTCTGGTTGTCTCACTATGTGGACCCGGTCAAGGAAACTGCAAGAGAACAATATGAACAAATAAGCTTGAAGACAAAAGCAATTTAAGCTAAAAGCTATAATCACCCCCATAATTTTTTGAGAGAACTGTACAGATTCCTGATATACCAGTATACTAATTTATTCTTGAAAAAATGCACAATATAATTATATACATATTTTACAGTAACGCCTCCACTTAAGGGATTTTAGAACTACCTAACAAAATCTGCTGGATAAGATGATTTGGAAACAAGGACAAAATTATCTGGTCAAAGAATAGTTCACTATTGTAATAATCATGGCAAAATAATATTTTTCTCTATCCACCATAACTGCCATTACTTGACACACTCCCCCAAAATTAGCTCATTAAATAAAGGGTTTTAATTTACAAATAAATATTAATATATACCCTCATAGAAGAGAGTAAGGTGATGAGGGTATCAAACGATTTAAATAAAGAAACAATGGACATCACACTGGAGAGAGGGATTATGGAAGAAGTAAATGTTTTCAGATATTTGGGAGTTGATGTGTCAGCGGATGGGTTTATGAAGGATGAGGTTAACCATAGAATTGATGAAGAAAAAAAGGTGAGTGGTGCGTTGAGGTATCTGTGGAGACAAAAAACGTTATCTATGGAGGCAAAGAAGGGAATGTACGAAAGTATAGTGGTACCAACACTCTTATATGGGTGTGAAGCATGGGTTGCAAATGCGGCAGCAAGGAGGCGGCTGGAGGCAGTGGAGATGTCCTGTCTAAGGGCAATGTGTGGTGTAAATATTATGCAGAAAATTTGGAGTGTGGAAATTAGGAGAAGGTGTGGAGTTACTAAAAGTATTTGTCAAAGGGCTGAAGAGGGGTTGTTGAGGTGGTTTGGTCATTTAGAGAGAATGGATCAAAGTAGAATGACTTGGAGAGCGTATAAATCTGTAGGGGAAGGAAGGTGGGGTAGGGGTCGTCCTCGAAAAGGTTGGAGGGAGGGGTAAAGGAGGTTTTGTGGGTGAGGGGCTTGGACTTCCAGCAAGCATGTGTGAGCATGTTAGATAGGAGTGAATGGAGACGAATAGTTTTTGGGACCTGACAAGCTGTTGGAGTGTGAGCAGGGTAACATTTTGTGAATGGATTCAGGGAAACCAGTTAATTGATTTAGTTGGACTTGAGTCCTGGAAATGGGAAGTACAATGCCTGCACTTTAAAGGAGGGGTCTGGGATAGTGACAGCTGGGAGGGACTTAATCTCAGCTGTTGTATCTGAGCGCCTCTGCAAAGACAGTGATTATGTATGAGTGTGGTGAAAGTGTTGAATGATGAAAGTATTTTCTTTTTGGGGATTTTCTTTCTTTTTGTGTCACCCTGCCTCGGTGGGAGACGGCCGACTTGTTGAAAAAAAAATATATATATACCCTCAGTGGTCACTTCATTAGATACACCTTTCTGGTACTGGATAGGATGCCCCTTTGCCTGAAGAACAGCCTGAATTATGTATGACATGAATTCAACAAGGTGCTGAACACATTCCTTAAAGATTCTGGTCCAAGTTGACATTATAGCATTGCACAGTTGCAGTAGATTTATCAGCTACACATTCATGCTGGTACTCTCCTGTTCTACCACATCCCTAAAGTTTATACAAAATTCTGACCCTACCATCTGCATGTTACAGCAGAAATTGCTATTCATCAGATCAGGAGATGTTTTCCAATCTCAACCGTCCAGTTTTAGTGAGCCTGTGACCACTCTAGCTTCAGTTTCCTGTTCTTAGCTGACAGAAGAGGAACCAGTGTGGTGGTCTGCTGCTGCTGTAGCTCACTACCTCAAGGTTTGAAATGTTCTGCACACCAGTGTTGAAATACTGGGTTATCTGAGTTACTGTCGCCTTCCTGTCAGTTTAAACAAGTATAAACATTATCCTCTGACGTCTCTTATTAACAAGGTATTTTTGCTAACAGAACTGCCACTCACTGGATGTTTTGTGCTTTTCACACCATTCTCGGTAAATTCTAGAGACTTGTAAGTAAAAAAAATCCTAGAGCAGTAGTTTGAGAAACTCAAACCACCTCACGTGGTACCAATAATCATATTTCCTCCCCATTCTGGTGTGTGTGTGGGTGTGTGTGTGTGTGTGTGTGTGTGTGTGTGTGTGTTTTGGTGTGTGGTGTGTGTGTGTGTGTGGTGGTGGGGTGGGGTTTTTTGGGGTTGTTTAGTGTTTTGTGTGGTGTGTGTGGTGTGTGTGTGTGTGTGTGTGTGTGTGTGGGGTGTTTTTGTTGTTTTTATTTGTGTTTTTTTTTGTGTAAAATTTTTGTGTGTGGTTTGTGTGGGGTTTTTTGGTGTGTGTGTGGGTGTGTGTGTGGTGTGTGTGTGGTGTGTGTGTGGTTTTTTGTTTGGGGTTTTTGTGTGGTTTTTTGTGTTTTGTGTGTGGTGTGTGGTGGGGTGTGTGTGGTTTTTTTTTTTTGTGTTTTTGGTGTGTGTGTGTGGGGTTTTTTTTTTTTTTTTTTGGTGTTTTTGTGGTTTTTTTTTTTTTGTGTTTTTGTGTGTGGTGTGTGTGTGGTGTGTGTGTGGTGTGTGTGTGGTGTGTGTTTTTGTGGTGTGTGTGTTTTTTTTTTGGGGTTTTTTTTTTTGGTTTTGTGTGTGTTTTTTTTTGGTTTTTTTTTTTTTGTGGTTTTGTGTGTGGGGTTTTTTTTTTTGTTGGGGTGTGTGGTGTGTGTGGTGGGGTGTTTTTGGTGTTGTGGTGTGTGTGTGGTTTTGTGTGGGGGTTTGTGTGTGTGTGGTGTGTGTGTGGTGTGTGTGTGTGTGTTTTTTTGGGGTGTTTATTTTTTTGTTTTTGTGTGTGGTGTGTGTGGGGTGTGTTGTGTGGTGTGTGGTGTTTTTTTTGGGGTGTGTGTTTGGTGTGTGTGTTTTGTTTTTTGGTGTGTGTGTGTGGTTGTGTGTGTGTGTGGTGTGTGGGGTGTGTGTGTGGTGTGTGTGTGGTGTGTGTGTGGT
>WNWK01009691.1:25000-34896 GCA_009830355.1 Cherax destructor | reverse complement strand
TTAGACAAACTCAATTCTGGTCAGAAAAATGGCAGATGCAGTTCAATGTAGATAAATGCAAAGTTCTAAAGCTGGGAGTGTCCATAACGAGCACTTATAAGTTAAATAACGTAGAACTTAGCCATACAGTTGAGAAGGACTTGGGGGTGATGGTAAGCAGCAACCTTAAACAAGACAGCAATGCCTAAGCGTACGTAATAAGGCAAATAGATTACTGGGATTTATATCAAGAAGTGTTAGCAACAGAAGTCCAGACGTTATATTACAGCTTTATACATCATTAGTAGGCCTCACCTAATTACGCAGCTCAGTTCTGGTCTCCATATTACAGAATGGACATAAATTCGTTAGAAAACATTCAGCGTAGAATGACTAAATTAATACATAGCATTAGAAATCTTCCTTACGAAGAAAGATTGAAGACCCTTAAATTACATTCACTTGTAAAAGGCGTAGAATGAGGGAGACATGATCGAGGTATACAAGTGGAAAATGGGTATTAACAAGGGGATATAAATAAGGTCTTGAGGTATCTCCCCAAGAGAACCACTAATAATGGATTCAAGTTAGATAAGTTTAGATTTAGAAAGGATATAGGAAAGTATTGGTTTGGAAATAAGGTAGTTGATGAATGGAACAGTCTGCTAGTAGGGTTATTGAAGCAAGGACCTTGGGTATTTTTAAATTTAGGTTGGATAAATTCATGAGTGAAAGGGTTGGATTTGAGTAGGAATTCCCAATGAGTAAATAAAATTATCAAAGCTTATTTTTGGGTAGCATTGAAAATTAGGTTGAACAAATATTCTGTTGGTGGGATGGAATGTGAAGGACCTGCCTAGAATGGGCCAACAGGCCTGCTGCAGTGTTCCTCCTTTCTTATGTTCTTATGTTCTTATGAACCATTATCTACATTTTTAATTTATCTCTTCAAACAGGTGTAGTGTCTGATATGTGGAAGATGGCTAATGTAATTCCTATTTTTAAAGCAGGGGACAAGTCGCTACTGTCAAATTACGGCCCAATAAGCCTGATCTCAATTGTAGGCAAATTACTAGAGTCAATTATAGCTGATATTATTAGAAACCATCTAGATAACCATAATTTGATTAATGATACTTAGCATGGATTCACGAGGGCCGTTCCTGCCTATCTAATTTATTAATCTTTTTCAGTAAAGCTTTTGAGAAATAAATGGTATAAAATACCGACACAATGGAAAAATAAACACATAAGCAGTATAATGGTCACTGCAGGTCCTTTAAGTCACACTATTTTTTTAACTATCACACTACTTTTAAGACTCACATGCAGCTTTCTCCACCTGACCCAGCATTCTCTACCTGACTGTACCCTATATATCTCCATGTTGCTCAATATCCAGGTAGATCTGTCTGTGACTCGATAAAGCCCACTGCGTGGGCGAAACGTTGTCAATAAAGGATCACATTATACTGCTTATGTGTTTATTTTTCCAAAGCTTTGAGGCTGTTGATCACGATAAAGAATTCGATATTGTTTATTTAGACTTTAGTAAGGCTTTTGATAGAGTACCGCACCAGAGACTGTTAAAGAAAGTGGCAGCTCATGGCATTGGGGAAAAAGTGCTGTCATGGATCGAGTCATGGCTCACCAATAGGAAGCAGAGGGTGTGCATAAATGGGGTTAAATCGGAGTGGGGATCTGTAACAAGTGGCGTTCCTCAGGGATCGGTTTTGGGCCCGTTGTTGTTTATAATATATATAAATGACCTTGACGAGGGAATTTCTAGTGATATGAGCAAATTCGCTGATGACACGAAGATAGGTAGGATAATCGATTCAGACGTAGATGTCAGTGAACTACAGGAGGATTTAGACAAACTCAATTCCTGGTCAGAAAAATGGCAGATGCAGTTCAATGTAGATAAATGCAAAGTTCTAAAGCTCGGGAGTGTCCATAACCCGAGCACTTATAAGTTAAATAACGTAGAACTTAGCCATACAGATTGCGAGAAGGACTTGGGGGTGATGGTAAGCAGCAACCTTAAACCAAGACAGCAATGCCTAAGCGTACGTAATAAGGCAAATAGATTACTGGGATTTATATCAAGAAGTGTTAGCAACAGAAGTCCAGACGTTATATTACAGCTTTATACATCATTAGTAAGGCCTCACCTAGATTACGCAGCTCAGTTCTGGTCTCCATATTACAGAATGGACATAAATTCGTTAGAAAACATTCAGCGTAGAATGACTAAATTAATACATAGCATTAGAAATCTTCCTTACGAAGAAAGATTGAAGACCCTTAAATTACATTCACTTGTAAGACGTAGAATGAGGGAGACATGATCGAGGTATACAAGTGGAAAATGGGTATTAACAAAGGGGATATAAATAAGGTCTTGAGGGTATCTCTCAAGGAGAACCCGCAAATAATGGATTCAAGTTAGATAAGTTTAGATTTAGAAAGGATATAGGAAAGTATTGGTTTGGAAATAAGGTAGTTGATGAATGGAACAGTCTGCCTAGTAGGGTTATTGAAGCAAGGACCTTGGGTAGTTTTAAATTTAGGTTGGATAAATTCATGAGTGAAAGGGGTTGGATTTGAGTGGGAATTGCACATGAGTAAATAAAATTATCAAAGCTTATTTTTTGGGTAGCATTGAAAATTAGGTTGAACAAATATTCTGTTGGTGGGATGGAATGTGAAGGACCTGCCTAGAATGGGCCAACAGGCCTGCTGCAGTGTTCCTCCTTTCTTATGTTCTTATGTTCTTATGAACCATTATCTAACATTTTTAATTTATCTCTTCAAACAGGTGTAGTGTCTGATATGTGGAAGATGGCTAATGTAATTCCTATTTTTAAAGCAGGGGACAAGTCGCTACTGTCAAATTACGGCCCAATAAGCCTGATCTCAATTGTAGGCAAATTACTAGAGTCAATTATAGCTGATATTATTAGAAACCATCTAGATAACCATAATTTGATTAATGATACTTAGCATGGATTCACGAGGGGCCGTTCCTGCCTATCTAATTTATTAATCTTTTTCAGTAAAGCTTTTGAGGAAATAAATGGTATAAAATACCGACACAATGGAAAAATAAACACATAAGCAGTATAATGGTACACTGCAGGTCCTTTAAGTCACACTATGTTTTTAACTATCACACTACTTTTTAAGACTCACATGCAGCTTTCTCCACCTGACCCAGCATTCTCTACCTGACTGTACCCTATATATATCTCCATGTTGCTCAATATCCAGGTAGATCTGTCTGTGACTCGATAAAGCCCACTGCGTGGGCGAAACGTTGTCAATAAAGGATCACATTATACTGCTTATGTGTTTATTTTTCCAAAGCTTTTGAGGCTGTTGATCACGATAAAGAATTCGATATTGTTTATTTAGACTTTAGTAAGGCTTTTGATAGAGTACCGCACCAGAGACTGTTAAAGAAAGTGGCAGCTCATGGCATTGGGGAAAAAGTGCTGTCATGGATCGAGTTATAAGAACATAAGAACATAAGAAAGGAGGAACACTGCAGCAGGCCTGTTGGCCCATACTAGGCAGGTCCATCACAATCCGTCCCACTAACAGAATATTTGCTCAACCCAATTTTCAATGCTACCCAAGAAATAAGCTTTGACAATTCTACCCACTCATGCGCGAGTCCCCTCAAATCCAACCCTCTCACTCATGAATTTATCCAACCTAAATTTGAAACTACCCAAGGTCCTAGCTTCAATAACCCTATGATGAGAAGAGACAGCCATGATGAGAAGAGACAGCCACGATGAGAAGAGACAGCCACGATGAGAAGAGACAGCCATGATGAGAAGAGACAGCCATGATGAGAAGAGACAGCCATGATGAGAAGAGACAGCTATGATGAACATAAGAACATAAGAACATAAGAAAGGAGGAACACTGCAGCAGGCCTGTTGGCCCATACTAGGCAGGTCCTTCACAATCCGTCCCACTAACAGAATATTTGCTCAACCCAATTTTCAATGCTACCCAAGAAATAATCTTTGACAATTCTACCCACTCATGCGCGAGTCCCACTCAAATCCAACCCCTCTCACTCATGAATTTATCCAACCTAAATTTGAAACTACCCAAGGTCCTAGCTTCAATAACCCTACTAGGCAGACTGTTCCACTCATCAACTACCCTATTTCCAAACCAATACTTTCCTATATCCTTTCTAAATCTAAACTTATCTAACTTGAATCCATTATTGCGGGTTCTCTCTGGAGAGATATCCTCAAGACCTTATTTATATCCCCTTTGTTAATACCCATTTTCCACTTGTATACCTCGATCATGTCTCCCTCATTCTACGTCTTACAAGTGAATGTAATTTTAGGGTCTTCAATCTTTCTTCGTAAGGAAGATTTCTAATGCTATGTATTAATTTAGTCATTCTACGCTGAATGTTTTCTAACGAATTTATGTCCATTCTGTAATATGGAGACCAGAACTGAGCTGCGTAATCTAGGTGAGGCCTTACTAATGATGTATAAAGCTGTAATATAACCTCTGGACTTCTGTTGCTAACACTTCTTGATATAAATCCCAGTAATCTATTTGCCTTATTAAAGTACGCTTAGGCATTGCTGTCTTGGTTTAAGGTTGCTGCTTACCATCACCCCAAGTCCTTCTCGCAATCTGTATGGCTAAGTTCACGTTATTTAACTTATAAGTGCTTGGGTTATGGACACTCCCGAGCTTCAGAACCTTGCATTTATCTACATTGAACTGCATCTGCCACTTTTCTGACCACGAATTAAGTTTGTCTAAATCTTCCTGAAGTTCTATGACATCTATGTTTGAATCAATTATCCTACCTATCTTCGTGTCGTCGGCGAATTTGCTCATATCACTAGTAATTCCCTCATCAAGGTCATTGATATATATTATAAATAACAATGGGCCTAAGACTGATCCCTGTGGAACACCACTTGTTACAAGTCCCCATTCGATTTAACCCCATTTATGCACACTCTCTGCTTCCTATTGGTGAGCCATGACTCGATCCATGACAGCACTTTTCCCCCAATGCCATGAGCTGCCACTTTCTTTAACAGTCTCTGGTGCGGTACTTATCAAAAGCCTTACTAAAGTCTAAATAAACAATATCGAATTCTTTATCGTGATCAACAGCCTCAAAAGCTTTACTGAAGAAGGTTAATAAATTAGATAGGCAGGAACGGCCCTCGTGAATCCATGCTGGGTATCATTAATCAAATTATGGTTATCTAGATGGCTTCTAATAATATCAGCTATAATTGACTCTAGTAATTTGCCTACAATTGAGGTCAGGCTTATTGGGCGGTAGTTTGACGGTAGTGACTTGTCCCCTACTTTAAAAATAGGAATTACATTAGCCATCTTCCACATATCAGACACTACACCTGTTTGAAGAGATAAATTAAAAATGTTAGATATTGGTTCACAGAGTTCCATTTGCATTCCTTAAGAACCCTTGCAAAAGCTCATCAGGACCCCGCGATTTATTTTGTTTCAGTCGGTCCAGCTGTTTCATAATCATTTCGCTAGTGACTGTGATACTACACAATTTATCCTCTTCTGGGCCTCTGTAAAAATTAATTACTGGGATATTATTAATGTCTTCCTGTGTGAAAACTGAGAGAAAATAATTATTAAAAATAGAGCACATATCGTTCTCCTTGTCAGTAAGATGCCCAAAGTTATTTTTAAGGGGACCTATCTTATCCCTAACTTTTGTTCTATAAACCTGGAAAAAACTTTTGGGTTAGTTTTGAATCCCTAGCAACTTTAATTTCATAGTCCCGTTTAGCTTTTCTTATTCCCTTTTAACGTCCCTCTTAATGTCAGTATACTGATTTATAAGATGATCCTCACCTCTTTTATGCGCCTATAAATTCCTTTCTTCTGCCCTAAAAGATATTTGAGCCTATTATTCATCCATTTTGGGTCATTTCTACTTGATCTAATTTCTTTATACGGGATAAATGTTCTTTGGGCAGCCTGTATAGTGTTAAGGAAACTGTCATATTGATACCTCTCTTCTTCACCCCAGTCCACAGTTGATAAGTGTTCTCTAAGTCCATTATAATCTGCTAAGCGAAAATCTGGGACCATTACTGAATTATCCCTACTATCATACATCCATTCAATGCTAAAGGTAATTGACTTGTGGTCGCTTGAGCGAGTTCCTCTGTAATTTCTAAATTATTAACAAGGGTTTCCTTGCTTGCCAGAACCAAGTCAAGTAGGTTATTTCCCTTGTAGGTTCTGTTACAAACTGCTTCAAAAGCAATCCTGAACTACTTCTAAAAAGTCGTTAGATTCTAAATTCCCTGTCATGAAATTCCAATCAATCTGACTAAAGTTAAAGTCCCCTAGAATTACTACGTTATCGTGTCTTGTGGCCTTAACAATTTCCTCCCAAAGTAGTCTCCCTTGTTCCCTATCTAAGTTTGGAGGACGGTAAATCACGCCTAAAATCAATTTTTCACACCCTCTGAAAATTCTATCCAGACAGACTCTGTATGTGTTAATTCACCAATAAAAAGCAGAGAGTGTGCATAAATGGGGTTAAATCCGAATGGGGACTTGTAACAAGTGGTGTTCCACAGGGATCAGTCTTAGGCCCGTTGTTATTTATAATATATATATCAATGACCTTGACGAGGGAATTACTTGTGATATGAGCAAATTCGCCGACGACACAAAGATAGGTAGGATAATTGATTCAAACATAGATGTCATAGAACTTCAGGAAGATTTAGACAAACTTAATTCGTGGTCAGAAAAGTGGCAGATGCAGTTCAATGTAGATAAATGCAAGGTTCTGAAGCTCGGGAGTGTCCATAACCCAAGCACTTATAAGTTAAATAACGTAGAACTTAGCCATACAGATTGCGAGAAGGACTTGGGGGTGATGGTAAGCAGCAACCTTAAACCAAGACAGCAATGCCTAAGCGTACGTAATAAGGCAAATAGATTACTGGGATTTATATCAAGAAGTGTTAGCAACAGAAGTCCAGAGGTTATATTACAGCTTTATACATCATTAGTAAGGCCTCACCTAGATTACGCAGCTCAGTTTTGGTCTCCATATTACATAATGGACATAAATTCGTTAGAAAACATTCAGCGTAGAGTGACTAAATTAATACATAGCATTAGAAATCTTCCTTACGAAGAAAGATTGAAGACCCTTAAATTACATTCACTTGTAAGACGTAGAATGAGGGGAGACATGATCGAGGTATACAAGTGGAAAATGGGTATTAACAAAGGGGATATAAATAAGGTCTTGAGGATATCTCTCCAAGAGAGAACCCTCAATAATGGATTCAAGTTAGATAAGTTTAGATTTAGAAAGGATATAGGAAAGTATTGGTTTGGAAATAGGGTAGTTGATGAGTGGAACAGTCTGCCTAGTAGGGTTATTGAAGCTAGGACCTTGGGTAGTTTCAAATTTAGGTTGGATAAATTCATGAGTGAGAGGGGTTGGATTTGAGTGGGACTCGCAAATGAGTGAATGAAATTGTCAAAGCTTATTTCTTGGGTAGCATTGAAAATTGGATTGAGCAAGTGTTCTGTTAGTGGGACGGATTGTGATGGACGTGCCTAGTATGGGCCAACAGGCCTGCTGCAGTGTTCCTCCTTTCTTATGTTCTTATGTATATACTTATCGAGTTCTCTTGAGTGTCCTTACTGAACTGTTGCTTTTCACCGAGGGTACACGCACCGTCTGCGAATCCTCCTGCTCTTGAAAACAGTTAATTTAGTGTTCAGAGTTGAAAACACTCATCCCAGCATGTTACTTGTATCACATCACGATATAGAATATGATGAAATAACGATGGTGATTACCATCGGAATCAACAAGACAAGTATAACTGTTGTAAATACCGGGATTATGGTCCCCGCAGCCCGGTCCCACATCAGTCCTCATGGTTGACCAGTCATGCTGTTAGTGCTACCAGTATGTACTCCAATGCACACAACACAATTCAGCTGATCAGGAGCCGACTTGAGGAACTTATGTTGTGCCTTGGAGACAAGTAAGAGTCAGCAGCATGGTGTGACGAAGTTCCTACCCGAAATTTAAAAATCCCTGCTTAGGCCTGTTTCTCATAGGTGGCCTATACTGAGTTAGTGTGAGGCCGCGTTCACATGCCTCTTCCTCACTAACGTCAGTTGACATTAGAACAACACCTTGGCACTGTCTACCCTCACCTTTGTCTGCCTGTTGTATGCCACAGCAATAAACCACGGTCTAGTCTACGTGTGTTTATATTAGCCTGCCTTATTTCTAACTCGTCAGCCGATCAACCCAGCAATCATGGACAAGGTGGACTGTTCCATACCAGCCACCTCTACACACCGCCATTGTAATAGTCAAGTTATCTTGGAAATAACTAGGAGTCAGCAACATTGCCAAGTTATCTTGGAGTCTTCTCGTTTTCTTTAGTTATGTTTCTGACGAGTTTTACATCACAGTAATGCATAGGATTCAATTTCCTCCGTCAGGTCACTTAGATGTGAAAAACAGAGGCGGTGCTAACCCTTGATCATGGGAGAACCTCACTCATGAGAGGGGATCTTATTACTTCCCATTCCCCAGGCGTTAATGACACATAGCACCCCCTCCCCCATTAAAAAACATCACACTTGTGCACTGCGATCCTTCTTTCAGCTTGTATCTTATATTGACCAGGTACTGTTGTGCCCAGATGAGCAAAGTTGATGCTAATGCTACCATCTGCTTCTCGAGTGTGTAGAAAGATCTCTGGATCCAGTGGTACTGTTCTGTTTGAGTTTATGCAGACAGAGAAGGTTTTCTGAACTTTATTCAGATCGGCAATTTTGCCTGCCTTAAAGTGCACCAAATACTCCAATCTAAAGAGAACAAGTGACGAAGAGAATGATGACTGGCTTGACATCTCTGTGAAAATTCTAGTTACCCAGCCCATTTCCCTTGCACTTGTGATAATTACAATGATCCTTGGAAGTGAGAATCTCTCTCATTACCACTCCTAGGCCACAGTGACTTTTCTTGTACAAAGCAAAAGCTCATACACTTGTGTTTAAAATTTGGACTGGTAGCTGTGGTGGATTGGTCGGACGTGGAAAGTTGCTGCTAGTAAGGAGAGGTGCTGATGAAGGGAGGGTATGAATGAGTCTTGGGGAGATGGGGAGGGGTGATGATGCAAGTGCTGGGGAGGGGTCTACCTGGAGGGCATTCCGGGGATCAACGCCCCCGCGGCCCGGTTCATGACCAGGCCTCCTGGTGGATCAGGGATTAATCAACGAGGCTGTTACTGCTGGCCGCACGTAGTCCAACGTACGAACCACATCCCGGCTGATCTGGCACTGACTTTAGGTATCTGTCCAGCTCCCTCTTAAAGACAACCAGGGGTCTATTGGTAATTCCCCTTATGGCTGGTGGGAGGCTGTTGAACAGTCTTGGGCCCCGGACACTTATTGTGTTTTCTCTTAGTGTACCAGTGGCGCCCCTACTTTTCACTGGGGTATGTTACATCGCCTGCCAAGTCTTTTGCTTTCGTAGGGAGTGATTTCTGTGTGCAGGTTAGGGACCAGTCCCTCCAGAATCTTCCAGGTGTAGATTATGATGCATCTCTCTCGCCTGCGCTCCAGTGGTTACAAGTCAAGTGCTTAGAGGCATTCCCAAAAGTTAGGGGCTTTTGGCATGTACATCTCATTTATACCTATGTATCATGTCTACCTATGTATCATTGTACCATGTCTAAATAAACTATTATTATTATTATTATTATTTTTATACATGCCGTAAAGGTTCTCTGTACATTCTCTAGATCTGCAATTTCACTTCCCTTGAATGGAGATGTTAATGTACATCAGTATTCCAGCCTAGAGAACAAGTG
>WNWK01009691.1:0-20000 GCA_009830355.1 Cherax destructor | reverse complement strand
AATACCTCAAACCATATCACGGGTGGGGTTCGAACCCGCGGTCAGAGTGTCTCAAAACTCCAGACCGTCGCGTAAGCCACCTAGCTGGCCCAGTGGCTTACGCGACGTTCTGGAGTTTTGAGACTCTGACCGCAGGTTCGAACCCTACCCGTGGTATGGTTTGTTTACAATCGTGCCATTACGATTTCATGAGTCAAGTTACAAATACCTCTCTTCCTCTCCTTCATTTCTTTTCTTATTCTTCGTCTTCCCTCTCATTATTCCTGTTGAAATTACATTTCTCTCCCTCATTCCTCTTCCTCTCATTCATTCTCCTCTCCCTCATTCATCCTTTTACCTCTACTTCTCCCCCATTCCTCCCCTCCCCTCATCTCTTTTTTTTTCCTCTTCCCCTCCCTTCCTCTCAAGAATTTATCCTCTCTCCTCCCTTCCTCTCTGGCTCCCTTCTCCATTCTCCACCTCACATCACACAATCCTTGTTATCTCTGCCATACGCATATAAGAATGAGGAACTCAAACAGAGCACTGAATACAAAAGATCACACCTAATACAACCGAAGGAAAATGTGAAAGACCTGGGTGTAATAATGTAAGCTATCTTTACCTTTAATATACCTTTCATAGGTTTCAAGACTTTTCCTATTCTCGAAACCCAGCCCTGGGTCAGGCTTGTCTTAGTCAACCAGGCTGTTGCTGGAAATAAATGGTATAAAATACCGACACAATGGAAAAATAAACACATAAGCAGTATAATGTGATATATACTCGTGTATCTTTTATCCAGGTAGATCTGTTTGTGACTCGATAAAGCCCACTGCGTGGGCGAAACGTTGTCAATAAAGTATCACATTAAACTGCTTATGTGTTTATTTTTCCAGGCTGCTGCTGCTGGCGGCCCACATCCGGCACTTGGTGGAGGATACTGTCTAATTTCCTCTTGAAGACTTTTACGCTTGTTCCAACGATGTTTCTGATATCTTCTGCAAAGATGTTCAAGAAGTCTGAGACCGTATATACAGGCAATATTCTCTTATTGTGCCCACAGCGTCTCTGCCTTTCACGAGGTTTACTCTACACACTGTCTCATATCTTTCACTCCAGTTTGCTATGATAGTGTGCAGATTTGGGACCAGGTCCTCTAGGCTTTTCAAAGGTGTAGATTATGATGTAGTATCTCAACTGCGTTCCAGGGAATGCAGGTCAAGAGACTTCAAACGTTCCTAGTAATTAAGGTACTTGACTGAACTTATACATGCAGTGAAGGAACCCTGCACATTCTCTAGATGTACGATTTTACCTGCCTTGAATGACTGTTAGTGTACAACAGTATCCCAGTCTTTTTATTTTGTTAATGTAGGATTCTGCACTGTTTAGTACTGCTCATAAAGATGCATATAAATTTGTCTACTTTCCTAGTTATACCTATCGCCCTCGTATTGTGTGGAATCACCTCATTTGTCAAAAGTCTTTGCGAAATCTGCGTACACCACATTTGTGTCTTGGTTTTCTTCAGATGCCTCCACAAGTGTCATAGTGGTTGAATACCTGCGACAGGCACAATCTTTCCAATCTAAATCCATGCTGGTTTGGGCTGTGCATAAAATTTTTATCTGACATCACTTTAATTTTTCATAGATATGATGGGGCTACTGGCCTATAATTTTTGGCTAGTGCTCTACAGCCTACTTTATGCAAGAGCTATATTTGCACTTTTTAAGGTCTCTGGGATTTCACTTACATCTAAGCTCTTTCTCCATAGGATACGGAGTGCCAGTGCTAATGGTATTCTGCATTTCTTTATAAATTTAAATAAGGACTTCAGGAATGTTCCAAAAGCTTAGAAAGTGAGGGGGCGAATAATAAAAGCTTTCGAAACCAGAACAACGGCTTCTACAACATAGCTGAACCTATTGCCAAGAAACTTCTTCATCGCTATCCCACATGAGAACTTAAGAATGGAACACTGCAAAAGGCTCTGTGAAGACTTTTCTACTGTGCTTCCGTTCTTAGCTACCTGAGATTGGATGATGGCTTCCCTCGACTACGAGCAGCTATATCTCCAAATGACGGAGGAATTAACGGAAGCTAGAAGAGAAATTCAACGATTGAAGGGTATATGCAAGGATTATCCCCGGAACAATGTCGCCGATGATCAGACCAACGAATGGATGGTAGTCGGATCTGAAGGGACGAAGCTGAAGTTGAAGAAGGTGCAGGAGACTGCTGTGAAAACCAGCAACTCCTTTTCCTTGTTATCAGACGAATGTGAAGACATCCCAGCGAAGACCATCTCTACAAAGACCGTCGAGAGAACGTCATGCACACCGCCAGTCGAGGTAAGAACATTGTTTTAGTTGGGGATAGTCAGATTAGGTTTATGGATAGGGAATTTTGTCTTAAGGATAGGAATAGGAGGCAGAGGGTATGTTATCCTGGGGCTGGGATGAAGGATATTGTTAGCCGTCTGGACGACATCATGAGAGGAAATGGGAGCAATCCTATTATCTGTCTCAGTGCTGGAGGCAACTATGTTGGAAGACGTAGGAGTTAGGAGCTGATTAGCAGCTATAGACTAGCAATAGACAAAATTAGGAAGAAGGGTGGGAACCCTGTCATATGTGTATTTTGCCAAGGAGAGGAGTTGGAAATGAATGGTTGTCCAGGGCAATTGGTGTCAATTGCTGGCTGGACAAATACTGTAAGGAAAATGCAGTAACATTCATTGACAACTGGGACCTCTTCTATGGCAAAAATGACATGTATGCCAGGGATGGTGTTCACTTATCTAGGTCTGGGGTGGGGGCACTGGCAACTGCAGTGGAGGGAGCTGTTAGGGCTTTAAACTAGAAAAAGTTAGTGGTATGGGTTATGGGGGGAAAACAGTGAAGTCCCAGTGTAGTAATGTTATAAATTCTAGGGGAACTAGTAATAGGCAGAATAAGGTGAATATTGGAAAGCCAGTGGCACTAGGTGACAAGGACAGTAATAGGTATAGTGGAAAAACAGAAATGAGCAGGAAGGGTAAAGAGAAAGGAGGGTCTTTAAATGTATATTACACCAATAGTCGTAGTGCTAGGAATAAGATGGACGAGTTGAGATTAGTTGCAAGTATGGGTAATATTGATGTTTTTGCAATACCTGAGACATGGTTTAATATGAAAAATCGGGACATGCCTGCCGAATGTCACATTCAGGGTTTTAAATTGTTTCAAGTAGACAGAAGTATCGGGAAGGGGGGTGGGGTGGCACTCTATGTCCGTGATCATTTAAATTGTTGCATAAATATGGGTATAAAGTCTGAAATAACACATACAGAGTCTGTCTGGATAGAATTTTCAGAGGGGTGTGAAAAATTTATTTTAGGCGTGATTTACCATCCTCCAAACTTAGATAGGGAACAAGGGAGACTACTTTGGGAGGAAATTGTTAAGGCCACAAGGCACGGTAACATAGTAATTCTAGGGGACTTTAACTTTAGTCACATTGATTGGAATTTCTTGACAGGGAATTTAGAATCTAACGACTTTTTAGTAGTAGTTCAGGATTGCTTTTTGAAGCAGTTTGTGACAGAACCTACAAGGGGAAATAACCTACTTGACTTGGTTCTGGCAAGCAAGAAAACCCTTGTTAATAATCTAGAAGTTACAGAGGAACTCAGCTCAAGTGACCACAAGTCAATTACCTTTAGCATTGAATGGATGTATGATAGTAGGGAAAATTCAGTAATGGAACCAGATTTTCACTTAGCAGATTATAATGGACTTAGAGAACACTTATCAACTGTGGACTGGGGTAACGAAGAGAGGTATCAATATGACAGTTTTCTTAACACTATACAGGCTGCCCAAAGAACATTTATCCCGTATAAAGAAATTAGATCAAGTAGAAATGACCCAAAATGGATGAATAATAGGCTCAAGTATCTTTTAGGGAAGAAGAAAGGAATTTATAGGCGCATAAAAAGAGGTGAGGGTCATCTTATAAATCAGTACACTGACATTAAGAGGGATGTTAAAAAAGGGATAAGAAAAGCTAAACGGAACTATGAAATTAAAGTTGCTAGGGACCAGACGAGCCTGGCCCATGGCCGGGCTCAGAGAGTAGATACTCTCGAAACTCTTCAAAGGTATATCAAAGGATTAAAAAACTAACCCAAAGATTTTTTTCCAGGTTTATAGAACAAAAGTTAGGGATAAGATAGGTCCCCTTAAAAATAACTCTGGGCATCTTACTGACAAGGAGAATGATATGTGCTCTATTTTTAATAATTATTTTCTCTCGGTTTTCACACAGGAAGACACTAATAATATCCCAGTAATTAATTTTTACAGAGGCCCAGAAGATAAATTATGTAATATCACAGTCACTAGCGAAATGGTTATGAAACAACTAGACCGACTGAAACAAAATAAATCGCCGGGTCCTGATGAGCTTTTTGCAAGGGTTCTTAAGGAATGCAAAATGGAACTCTGTGAACCATTATCTAACATTTTTAATTTATCTCTTCAAACAGGTGTAGTGTCTGATATGTGGAAGATGGCTAATGTAATTCCTATTTTTAAAGCAGGGGACAAGTCACCACCTTCAAATTACCGCCCAATAAGCCTGACCTCAATTGTAGGCAAATTACTAGAGTCAATTATAGCTGATATTATTAGAAACCATCTAGATAACCATAATTTGATTAATGATACTCAGCATGGTTTCACGAGGGGCCGTTCCTGCCTATCTAATTTATTAACCTTTTTCAGTAAAGCTTTTGAGGCTGTTGATCACGATAAAGAATTCGATATTGTTTATTTAGACTTTAGTAAGGCTTTTGATAGAGTACCGCACCAGAGACTGTTAAAGAAAGTGGCAGCTCATGGCATTGGGGAAAAAGTGCTGTCATGGATCGAGTTATGGCTCACCAATAAAAAGCAGAGAGTGTGCATAAATGGGGTTAAATCCGAATGGGGACTTGTAACAAGTGGTGTTCCACAGGGATCAGTCTTAGGCCCGTTGTTATTTATAATATATATCAATGACCTTGACGAGGGAATTACTAGTGATATGAGCAAATTCGCCGACGACACGAAGATAGGTAGGATAATTGATTCAAACATAAATGTCATAGAACTTCAGGAAGATTTAGACAAACTTAATTTGTGGTCAGAAAAGTGGCAGATGCAGTTCAATGTAGATAAATGAAAGGTTCTGAAGCTCGGGAGTGTCCATAACCCAAGCACTTATAAGTTAAATAACGTAGAACTTAGCCATACAGATTGCGAGAAGGACTTGGGGGTGATGGTAAGCAGCAACCTTAAACCAAGACAGCAATGCCTAAGTGTACGTAATAAGGCAAATAGATTACTGGGATTTATATCAAGAAGTGTTAGCAACAGAAGTCCAGAGGTTATATTACAGCTTTATACATCATTAGTAAGGCCTCACCTAGATTACGCAGCTCAGTTTTGGTCTCCATATTACAGAATGGACATAAATTCGTTAGAAAACAATTAGCATAGAATGACTAAATTAATACATAGCATTAGAAATCTTCCTTACAAAGAAAGATTGAAGACCCTAAAATTACATTCACTTGTAAGACGTAGAATGAGGGGAGACATGATCGAGGTATACAAGTGGAAAATGGGTATTAACAAAGGGGATATAAATAAGGTCTTGAGGATATCTCTCCAAGAGAGAACCCGCAATAATGGATTCAAGTTAGATAAGTTTAGATTTAGAAAGGATATAGGAAAGTATTGGTTTGGAAATAGGGTAGTTGATGAGTGGAACAGTCTGCCTAGTAGGGTTATTGAAGCTAGGACCTTGGGTAGTTTCAAATTTAGGTTGGATAAATTCATGAGTGAGAGGGGTTGGATTTGAGTGGGACTCACACATGAGTAAATAGAATTGTCAAAGCTTATTTCTTGGGTAGCATTGAAAATTGGATTGAGCAAGTGTTCTGTTAGTGGGATGGATTGTGAAGGACCTGCCTAGTATGGGCCAACAGGCCTGCTGCAGTGTTCCTCCTTTCTTATGTTCTTATCTACTCTCACCACGACACCAAGACTAAACGTGGTGTAATTATAGGCTTTTTCCTGAGCGCACTCAGAATCTGCAGCAGTGAGTTCCTTCAGGAAGAATGCTCCCTTATTGAGCAAGTTTTTTTCTAAACTTCACTATCCTCATCACTTCATTAGAGACTGCAGACGATGGGCATTAAACATCTTCAACACACCCAGAGAAGATACTGCCGAGAAAAGATACATAGTCCTCCCCACCAACTCCATTGCCAAACACGTTTCCAACATTTTTTCCAATACCTCATTCTGAGTATCTACCTCCACATCCACCACCATCAAGGACATTACCAGTAACAGACAGGACAAACTTCAATCCACTGCAAGGGTATACACAATTCCTTGTAATGACTGCAGCAAATTATACATCGGCGAAACATCCAGAGACCTCCAAACACGTATTTCAGAACACCAGTATGCAGGCAGATCTGACGACTCAAGAAATGCCTGTGTTCAACACCGAAATTTACACAACCATTTAATCAACTACAGAAACACAAGACTCATCGGCAGAGAAGACAACACTCAATACCGAAGAATTCTAGAGTCATCACTTATCTGTATATCCAACAACTTCAACCAGAACAACGGCTTCTACAACATAGCTGAACCTATTGCCAAGAAACTTCTTCATCACTATCCCACATAGAACTCAAGAATAGAACACTGCAGGTCCTTTAAGTTACCCAAGGTTTTAACTATCACCCTACTTTGAAGACTGTCACATGCAGCATTCTCCAACTGACCCAGCATTCTCCACCTGACTAAATCCTATAAATACTCATGTTCCTCTTTTTTCCAGGTAGATCTGCCCCTGACTCGATAAAGCCCACTGTGTGGGCAAAACGTTGTCAATAAAGGATCACATTATACTGCTTATGTGTTTATTTTTCCATCGAATTCTTTATCGTGAACAACAGCCTCAAAAGCTTTACTGAAAAAAGGTTAATAAATCAGATAGGCAGGAATGGCCCCTCATGAATCCATGCTGAGTATCAATAATCAAATTATGGTTATCTGGAGTTTACCTGGAGAGAATTCCAGGGGTCAACGCCCCCGCAGCCCGGTCTGTGACCAGGCCTCATGTTGGACCAGAGCCTGATCAACCAGGCTGTTACTGCTGGCCACAAGCAGTCCAACGTACGAACCACAGCCTGGCAAACCTCAAGTGCCACAGAGTTAATTTGTTCTAGACATAGGTTAGGATCCGTGATGCTTAGGCTATCTTCCCAGTTTATATCATTTAGGATTTGGTTTACTTGGTCCCAGCTCATGTTTTTGTTATTGAAGTTGAAATTGGAGAAGGCTCCCTCACGACTGATCACATTTTGACGATCTGGGGCCCCCCTCATGCATGTCTGGACCTCTATTATGTTGTGATCTGAGTATATCGTTTTTGATATGATGACATTTCGTATCAGATCATCATTGTTAGTGAAGATGAGGTCCAGTGTATTCTCCAATCTTGTAGGCTCTATTATTTGCTGGTTTAAGGTGAATTTGGTGCAGATATTTAAAAGCTCGTGTGTGTGCGAGTTTTCATCTGAGCTGCCTCCTGGTGTTATCTCTGCTACCACATTATTTGCAATATTCCTCCATTTTAGGTGCCTTAGGTTGAAGTCCCCCAGGAGCAAGATGTTGGGGGCAGGGGCTGGAAGGTTTTCCAGACATTGGTCAATTTTCAGAAGCTGTTCCTGGAATTGTTGGGACGTTGCATCCAGAGGCTTGTATACAACCACGATGACCAGGTTTTGATTCTCGATCTTTACTGCTAAAACTTCAACAACAACATTTGAGGCATTTAGTAGTTCTGAGCATATAAGTAACTCTGTGATATACAGGCCAACACCCCCCTTTTGTCTGTTCACTCTCACATCTGTATAGGTTGTAGCCAGGGATCCATATTTCATTGTCCAAGTAATCCTTTATGTGGGTCTCTGTGAAAGCCGCAAACATTGCATTTGACTCTGTAAGCAGTCCACGGATGTAAAGTATCTTGTTTGTTGCTGGCTTTAGACCCTGTATATTTGCAAAGATGAATGTCGTTGGATTGGTGGTATTGGTGGTATGGAGGGGGTCTTCTTTTTTTCCTGGCACTAATATCTGTTGTTCTGGAGTGGAGGCCATTGACTGTGGTTCCACTCCAGAAATTATTGCAGTTGGTGTACGATTTCTGTCATTTCCTGCCAGCTTTTTTTCCTTCCTTGCGCTAAAAAACTCTCTCTCTCTGGAGTGGCTTTGGCTACCCAGGTTTTCCCATGGTCTGGATGATCTGTGTCGTCTTGTACCCTTTAGGTGGTGTGCCTGGCAATATAGGTTATAGCACTGTCTTTCCTGAACTGATGAGTGACACATTTCAGGGTGGAAAAGCTTACAGAAAGGGAGGTTGCATTTTCCTGTTGTCATATGGGCACGGCATTTTCTGGGGTGGTCAAAGTTGCATGTCTCATCTGTTTTCCCAGAAATTCCATGCCTGCAGATATCAAATGCATAATATTTGCATAGGCCTGGTTTGTGTTTGATTTGTTTTTTGTGACTGTGTTCCCTAATGTATTCCCTATTGGTGCGTGTTTTCCTGTCTCATTTCTATCTTCAGCACTAGTGCTAACATCCCCTTTTGTTTCATCTCCAACACTACCACCTTCAGGAGCACTGTCCACCAGGACAACACTAGCACCCTCAGGAGCACTGTCTTCTAGGACAACACTAGCACCCTCAGGAGCACTGTCCTCCAGGACAACACTAGCACCCTCAGGAGAACTATCCTCCAGGACAACACTAGCACCCTCAGGAGCACTGTTTTCTAGGACAACACTAGCTCCCTCAGGAGCACTGTCCTCCAGTACAACACTAGCACCCTCAGGAGAACTATCCTCCAGGACAACACTAGCACCCTCAGGAGCGCTGTCGTTCAAGACAGCCCCTTCCAAACCACCCATCTTATTTTCCCAGCTGTCATACCCTGTTGACATGTCTTTTAAGAAGGATCTTTTATTGGTGTTCTTGTCTTTTAATATAGATGCAATTCCCTCATACAGGTGTATCTCGTTTAGGCAGACCCAAAAACATCTCTCTGAGTTTATGTCAAGGGTGGTCACTGGTTGAAAATCCCTGCATATACCAGGAGGTGTTGATTCACCGGGAAATCTCCCGGCCCGGGTCTTTACCAGATGGCGACCCGGCTCCGGCTCCCTGGCGTGGGAGTAGCAGAGACCTAAGTCTCCCATGGGACGGGGTACCCCTCAGCGGTGGGACCAACTGGTCCCAGGCCTAGCCATATTCGCCCACAAGCACAAGGCAGGTAGGTAGATAGTTGCCAGGCCCCTCTGGTCTGCCACCTTCCCCGCCCCAAGGAGGCTGATGGGAAGGACAGGCTTGCGAGCCGCAGATGGTAGCAAGCTCCAGCCTTGGCACCTACCCTGCCCTAGAAGGGCTGGGCATGGTGAGCGACCATGCATATACCATGGGACCATTGACCACAGAGATTGCAAGCAATCCAGGCCTGTTTTCGTCCCTTACCATTTCTACAGACTACACAGATCTTCATGGTGGTGGTCATCTTACAACACTTGACCACTCTCCTAGCTAGCTAGTCTATAATTTCTCGAAGTATTTAGTTGTTTTTAACAGTTTCCAACGAATCCGTTTGAATCCGGTCCTTTGTTCACTTATTTCTTGGACGAATCCGGTTTATGCTCACTGTATATTTTAACTAATAACCACCTTAAGGTAGATCTGTCTATTTGTATTGTATCTATTTGTTGTAGTTCTGTTTGGGTGTTTAATAAGGGCGTGTAAACCCTGTCATCCTATTAATCCGGTCAGAGGAGACCTTGTTTTCAACGAATCCGATGGCTTCTTATAATATCAGTTATAATTGACTAGTAATTTGCCTACAATTGAGGTCAGGCTTACTGGGCGGTAATTTGACGGTAGTGACTTGTCCCCTGCTTTAAAAACAGGAATTACATTAGCCATCTTCACTACACCTGTTTGAAGAGATAAATTAAAAATGTTAGTTAATGGTTCACAGAGTTTCATTTTGCATTCCTAAAAACCCTTGCAAAAAGCTCCATCACTGTCATGCCAGAGGGGGGCCGATACTACAGTTCAAAACTGCAAATATCACCACCCCTCCTCCAGAGTGCATGCACTGTACTTCCTACCTCCAGGACTCAAGTCTGGCTGTATGTTTATTTAAATTAAAACTGCTTATAAATAAACCCACTTAAAATTTTTATAAGCCACCAAAGTGACTAAGACAACTGAGTCGTCATATTTATTTAAAAGCTGCTTGTATGTAGTAAAACAATGCTTAAAACCCCAAAATTAACTTTTTAAATTGATAAAAATATACAATTTGTCAAAAAACTCTTATGATATTTAGTAAAATGTTCAACTTGTCTACCTGTGGATGATTCTGAGAGATATCACCCTACGGTCTGGTCCTTGACCAGGTATCCTTACCAATATATTATATACGCATCCTGTGAATTTTGTATTCACAAGAAAAAAAATTTAATTTTCCATTTATAAGTGCAGACAGTGACGTAATAGTTTATATTATTTTTTATTATCAGGGGAGATATACTTTTGAGAATCATAAATGAATAACTTATCAGTTTGAAGTAATTTTCAAGTGTACTTCTAAAAGTGGACATGTTTTCTTACACCTGCTGCCCCTGTTTACCTAGCAGTAAGTAGGTACCTAGGTGTTAGCTGATTTTTGTGGGCAGCATCCTGGAGGTTTTGTATATAGTATACCAATGGTGTGTAGGTCTGTATCAGTTGTATAATATACTTGTTGAAATTATTATATAATTACCCATAATAGCCACAATCTGCAATAATTACTCGAAATATTTAAAATGACCCTATCAATAAATTACAATTAATACTTTATGATCTCTTGAATTACCTTCCCTTTTGCAAGGAAGTGTGTTGAACGTTCTTGGTTACATATCGAGTTATCTTTTAGTGTATTCTGTGCCCCCGAGCTTTTCAATGAAGGTATTTTGCAGTCTGCCAAACTTGGGTGGGCAGATTTGGGACCAGTCTTTCCAAAATTTTCCATATATACATTAAAATGCATCTTTGTCGCCTGCATTCCAAGGAGTACAGTTCAATGACCTTCAAGCCTTGCCAGTAGTTCAGATGCCTGACTAAATTTTTACGAGCAGTGAAGGTTCTCTGTTTTTTCCAGGTCTGCAATTTCTCCTAGAGAACAAGTGACTGGAAGAGAATCTTCACAGGCTCCGTATATCTCTTGTGTTGAGGGCTCTAGTTGTCTAACCTAATATTTTCCTCGTGATTGTGATTCTTGAATGTGAGATCTGACACTGTCGCTCCAAAGTCTCTCTCACATTGAGGGAGGGCTAAGGGAAAAGTTATGAAGTGGAGGGCGAGGTTGTAAGATGGTGGAGGGCGAGGTTGTAAGATGGTGGAGAGTTAGGTTGTAAGATGGTGGAGAGTTAGGTTGTAAGATGGTGGAGAGTTAGGTTGTAAGATGGTGGAGAGTTAGGTTGTAAGATGGTGGAGAGTTAGGTTGTAAGATGGTGGAGAGTTAGGTTGTAAGATGGTGGAGAGTTAGGTTGTAAGATGGTGGAGAGTTAGGTTGTAAGATGGTGGAGAGTTAGGTTGTAAGATGGTGGAGAGTTAGGTTGTAAGATGGTGGAGAGTTAGGTTGTAAGATGAAGGACGAGATTATCACTGGCAAGCCTGAGCAACTAGATACATCTGACCCTTGGAGATGCCACACTAAACCTCCTCACCAATCCTCACCACCACAACCCCCACCTCCCCCTCCACAACCATCCCCCACCACTACCATCATCTCACGAATCCCCACTACTACACCACAGTCATCTGCCTCTCCCACCACTACACAAGATTACGCTGGTAGATTTCATTATCCTATGCAACCCATCATGTGTGTTTTTGTTCCCACCGTGTAACTAATATATAACATTACACACAATCCGCACATATAAAAAGAGAGGAGCTTACGACGACGTTTCGGTCCGAAACGTCGTCGTAAGCTCCTCTCTTTTTATATGTGCGGGTTGTGTGTGTATTGTTCCAGTCACGGTATTGTGCCTTTTTTGTTATTTAATATATAACATGTTTGTCACACACTGCGGGCGTTCCCACCGTGTAACTAATATATAACCTGCTTGCCACACTGCGGGTGTTCCCTCACTATCACCAACAAATCATGCACACACACGAAAACCTATCTCCAAGCATTTCACATGTATTACATCAGTTTTATCTACCTTCATAAATTTATATTACAACAATAGTGCTTATAAAAGGCAAAGGTGTGCTTTCTTGCTCTTGCTCTCCCTCTCTACCTCCCCTTCCCACCACTCCTCTCCCCCCTCTCTCTCCAATAATTACTTTAGACACGAGGGAATTTGCAACAAGTGAACATACCTTTTGCTCTACCTCTGACCAATTTCGAGGGTTCTTATACCGTCACAGCCTGATCTGAGGCAAGACTTCCCTGTTGACTGCCTAATCAACCAGCTGTCAGCAGCCCTACAGAGCTATCACAAGCTTGGCAGATCTGGCAGATTCTGCACATAAAAAGTCTAGTTTCCATTGGAATACTGTTACCATATTCGGACTATATTTCATATATGGGGTGGTAAAAGGTTGAAGAGTGACGGAGTACAAATGTTGACAGTTCTCCAAGTTGACTTATATCAACCCTCTCTCTCCTCTCACTGGCTATATTATACACATCTAAGAGTAACACGTGCACTCCGAGGAGGTAACTATCCTAAGTTCAGTATCTTCAACGACATGTACCTTTGATATACCTTTGAAGAGTTTCGAGAGTTTATCTACTCTCTGAGCCCGGCCATGGGCCAGGTTCGCCTGGTGCTTGCCTGGTCAACCAGGCTGTTGCTGCTGGAGGCCCGCTGACCCACATATCCATCACAGCCTGGTTGATCTGGCACCCGATGAAGATACTTGTCCAGTTTCCTCTTGAAGGCTTCTACACTGGTTCCAGCCATGTTTCGGATATCTTCTTGTAAGATGTTGAATAGTCTGGGACCACGGATTGTCCCCACCGCACCCCTGCTCCTCACTGGGTTTATTTTACACTTTCTCCCATATCTCTCACGCCAGTATGTTGTTATGGCAGTGTGCAGATTTGGGACCAGGCCCTCAAGTACTTTCCAGGTATATATTATCATGTATCTCTCTCTCCTCCGCTCCAATGAGTACATGTTCAAGACTTGAAGGCGTTCCCAATAATTTAGATGTTTCAATGGCTCAATGTGAGCCGTAAACGATCTCTGAATTTGTTCCAGCTCTGATATTTCTCCTGCCCTGAACGGGGCCGTCAGCACAGAGCAGTATTCTAAGTGAGGGAGCACTAGCGATTTGAAGAGTGTCACCATCGGCATTATTTCCCTTGTTTTGAAAGTTCTCAATACCCAGCCCGTCATCTTCCTGGCTGTTGTGATCTTTGTCTTGTTATGGTCTTTAAAAGACAGATCAGCAGACATAATTATTCCCAAGTCCTTTACGTGTTCCTTTCGTTCTATGTGGTGACCCTCTTGCGTTTTGTATATAGTGTTCCTTTTGAGTTCTTCATTTTTTCCATACCTAAGCAGCTGAAACTAATCCCCATTGAACGTCATGTTGTTCTCCACTGCCCACTGGAAGACACTGCTTATGTCTTCCTGTAATTTTTCAGTGTCCTATACCGTAGTGACTTTCATGCTTATTTTAGTGTTATCTGCAAATGATGATACAAAAGTGTGCTGGGTGTTTTTATCTATGTCTGCTATGAGGATGAGAAACAGCAGAGGTGCCAGGACAGTGCCTTGGGGCACTGAGCTTTTGACCTCGCTGATTATGGATCTTGCCCTGTTCACTACTACTTTTTGTGTTCTGTGTGTTAGGAACTCAAAAATCCATCTGCCTACCTTCCCCGTAATGCCTATGGCCCTCATTTTGTGCGCTATCACTCCATGATCGCATTTGTCAAACGCCTTTGCAAAATCTGTGTAAATCACATCTGCGTTTTGGTCGTCTTCCAACGCCTCCGTAATTCTGTCATAATGGTTCAGCAGCTGTGACAGGCATGATCGTCCCGCTCTAAGGCCATGCTGGTTAGGGTTATGTTGGTTGTGCTGGTCCATGAAGTTTGTAATCTGCCGTCTCATCACTCTTTCAAAGATTTTTATGATGTGAGAAGTGAGGGCTACTGGTCTGTAATTTTTAGCTAGTGCTCTACTCCCTTATGCAAAGGAGCTATGTCTACACTCTTTAAGGCCTCCGGTATTTCACCTAGATCTAAGCTCTTTCTCCAAAGAACACTAAGGGCTCTTGCTAATGGTACTTTGCACTTCTTTATAAATAAAACATTCCATGAATCTGGTCCATGTGCTGAGTGAGTGGGCATGCTAACCTCCCTATAGTGTACAGAAATATACCTAGTTTGGTGAATATTATTGTAGCCACCTGGCCCAGTGGCTTACGCAATGGCCTGGAGTTTTACTACTCACTCGCCATGGGTTCAAACCCCACCTATTCCGTGTTTTTATTTTACTCATCCATCTATTAGCTTTAGCTTCCCTGAGTCAACTCATAAGTAGCGTGTCAGTCCCTCCCTCCCTTTTCCATTCATTACTCTTCAAGACAACAGTGCAAGAAACTATTCCCTCGCATGTAGATCTCAAAATTATCTAAAAACTGAAACACTCAAATAAGGTTTCAGAGCATAGTAAAAGAAAAAGTATATCAAGTATAAGACAGAAAAAATGCACCACCGCAATAGGAGCGTCCCATAAAACATCACGATACTACGACATGGTCTTAGATGTACTAGAAAACAAGCAAAATGCGGATGTAGTATACAATGATTTTTACAAAAGCTTTCGACAGGTGCGACCATGGGGTGATTTCACACAATTGTTGGATATTGCTGTATACTAACTGCCCCTTCAAGGCAGGCGAAATTGCCGAGTTGAAAAATGTAGAGAGAACATTCATAGTTCGTATCAGCTCAATCAAGTACCTAAATTACGTAGTGTGTTTAAAGTACTTAGAACTGTACTCCTTAGGGCGTAGACGAGAATCATCATAATCTACACCTGGAAGATACTGACTGGAGGGACTAGTCCCAAACCTGCACACCCAAATTACTTATGACAAAAGGTTTAGCAGACGGTGCACCATAACCTTACAGAAAAACAGGAAAGCGATGAGTACACAGAAAGAACTCAATAAGTGTAAAAGTACCAAGACTTTTCAATACCCTGCCTTCATGCCTAAGGGAGCTTACCAACAAACTCCTAGATACCCTTAAAAGGGAACTAAACAAATTCTTCAAAACATTCCTGAACAGCTGGGTTGTTATGCATACGTTGTATTGCGTGCGGCGGGAACCAACAGCTTGATTGATCAGAAGGCCTACTCAAGAGACCGGGCCGTGGGGAAACGTGATCTCTGGAAGAGACTCAAGGTCTTAACCTGATTCCTTTTTTTCTTCTTCTCCCTTTTTCCCTTTCCTCTTTCCTCTATCTCCTTTGGGTTTTCTTTATTCTGCCTTGGGTATTTGGTCCATCATTATCCCCCCCCCCCTCTGTGTTCTTGTTCCTACCCTATGTGAGCCCCTAGCTCCCTTGCATCGCTCCTTTTTCTTAGTATTTGACTGGCTCCACTACTACCACTATTACCTCTACCACTACCCCTCTTCATCCTTTAATTCTACCTCTCTTGTTCCCGTCAATGTATGTTGGCTTATATATACTCTCTCCTTCTCTCTTTTTTGTCAGTGTGACTTTGTAAATGGTTCAAGTCGGACCAAAACGTCGTCGTAAGCTCCTCTCTCCTATATGTGGGTTATTTGTTTATTGTTCCAGTCACGGTATTGTGCCTTTTTTTGTCATCTATGTAGCACAGTCTCTCACACCCATAGGTCTGGCACCCAGTTAAGCACCAGAAACCACCAACCATACAATTAGCCACTATAAACAAGACTTCCACAACTCTGACCATAATGTAGTGTGGCCTAAATGTTTAACTTGATAGATATGTCACACTACTACACATTGTAAATGTATTGGCTTGTCTGAAGAAGAAACACCCTGTAACACCCCTCTATTTAAAACATATGTGATTAAGATGAGTGTATTCTGCATACATACTGGCTGACATCTCTTCTCTAAATGAAGAGACATTCTTAACTGACTTCTGTGAACTAGCAGAGAGTTTGCATGAAACCCATGACTACAATGACACAGAAAGGGGGAATCATAAATAAGGCGCAATTAACTCCTAAACTGATGTAAACGAGTAGTACAGAAAATGCAATGTAGAGTTGAACAGAAAATCCTGATACAACCGATGATTTAACAGAATACATAAATTATGTAAGCAACGAGGTAAAAGAAAAATAGTAGTAGTAGTTATGGTGACATTTACGGCGCACTCTGCCCTCACAAGAAAAAAAAGGTAGATATGTAGAATAAAAGCATAGTAAAGGAGACATACAGATTCAGACTCAGACTCAAACCAAAGTGGGCAAGTGGAGACAGAGACAAAGGACGCCAGTACCTCCCCCCTCCTCCCCACACATGAACTCACCAATGATCAAGGCACCAAGCTTATCACTGCCTTAGTGCCCCACTGCTTACACTGTCAGCAAGATGATAAAGAACCAGGGTATGTACACTAAGAGGTGTATCTGTGTATATACCACCAGTTTACTTTAATTCCTATTTTAAGGATGAAAGTGTTCTTAAATGTTAGCGTACATATGAACTGCTGACTTAAAGACCCATATGCATGAACTACTGACTTAAAGACCCACGTGTAGTCATTAGGTCTTAAACTTTAATATATTAAACTGAATGACAAAGATAACCAGGACGATCAGCCTGCACCTCTAGTGCCTAACAATAAAACCTCACATGTATAAAACCTTTCATAAACCGTATGGAATATATCTGCACTTCGACTTTTTTTTATCAGCACATCAGGACCCAGAATTGAAGACCTCAAGTTGCAAGAATATGAGAAGATAATTAAAACTTGATGTAAACTAAAGTGAAACGACAGAGAAAACGAAGAGTAAACGTTAAGGATAGTGCTGCCATCACTGGCATTTCTCATGACCAAGAAGCGTGTCAGGTAATTTTTCCTGATGAATAACTTAATGTATCTTACACATGAACAAACGTCCAGTGATTAAAAAACAAAGCGTGGCTTTTTCAAGTCTATACAGAGTACATGGTAAGCATAGATATAGTAGGGAGAGTAGGTGATGAATCGTGAGGTGCGAACCTAACTGTCAAATCAAAACGGCGACGTGTAATAAGGAGTGAGGAGGATATGAACCAGGGTACCCACCAACTGGAAACTTTCTAGTTCTATTTAGCATAAACAAGTGCCGAGTCCAGGTATTTTCTTCTGTTCCTGTCTTTTCACAGATAAGCATCCTCGTCGTGGGTATATACATGTGGTGTTACACTGTGTTATGATGTAAAACACAGACGGTGTCGTCAGTGGTGCATCAAACATGTGCGTTCGTATATGAAAATGGGTTGGCAATTATTTTTGCTAATGGGTTTGGGTTTGAGGACCTGCCTAGTATGGGCCAGTAGACCTGTTGCAGTGTTCCTCCTTTCTTATGTATGTGGACAAGTTGATACTTGTCTCAGACAGAACTACAATAAGGAATGGTGTAGATATCTGCGCTCTCCTCCGGTCACAAGAAAATGCCTGGAATCGTTGCTCATTCATCTGACAGACCCCTGGGCTCACATGCTCCTCAGCACACCTCTCTCCCCAAATGAAACCTTGTCTCAATAAAGGTTCCCATTCTTCTATTTCACCATGGCGAAACACTTCTCAAAATGCAGTTATACTCAGAGCCAATGACATGCTTATCATTGTAGAAAATGAACCATACATCTGACATACCTTTGAAGAGTTTCGAGAGTTTATCTACTCTCTGAGCCCGGCCATAGCTGTATTACTAACAAAGATAGCAGCGCATTCAACCATCCTGGGAGATTAAACCTTTCATAATTACTATCCACGTGTTTTCCACTAATTAATTAGACCCTACTCCAAACTTGATCTTGAAGACATGTCTTAAAAGTGAAATTCTAATCAATCATTTCCTCTACAATACACCGATGACTTCCTCCAATAATGGCAAGGGCAGTGTCGGAAGTGCCATCACTGTGACAACAACGATCACAGCTAACGAGAGAAAGGTCTTCAATAAACCTCCCATTCTTTACGCTCAAATATGTTGTTGTTCTTCCACTCAAAATTTGTAGATGCGTCCAAAGCTTAATTAAGTGATCACCGCCGTAACTGTCACACATAACAGGTTTTAAGAAGCTAACTAATCTCTCAACCAGGTTTGAGGGCAAACTCTTGCCCACTAACAAGCCTAGTAGGCTATTGCTGCCGCCACCCCGCACGCCTATATAGCCGTCAACAATATTTTTTCCTCTTCACCACCACCACACCCACCCCTTCACCACACCCACCTCTTCATCACACCCACCCCTTCACCACACCCACCCCTTCACCACACCCACCCCTTCACCACACCCACCCCTTCACCACACCCACCCCTTCACCACACCCACCTCTTCACCACACCCACCCCTTCACCATCACATCATCTCCATATTGCCGTCACCTCTTCATCACAACTTTCCTTCTACACATTCCCTTTATTACCCAACATCTCCAGTCCCCTTTATCTCTGATAATGTTTCATCACTTAACTATCAACACTTCTCCATCAAAATGTCCAATCATTACTACTACTACTACAACACTGCCTTCCACCATCACTACTCCAACACTGCCTCCCACCATCACTACTCCAACACTGCCTTCCACCATCACTACTCCAACACTGCCTTCCACCATCACTACTCCAACACTGCCTTCCACCATCACTACTCCAACACTGCCTTCCACCATCACTACTCCAACACTGCCTTCCACCATCACTACTCCAACACTGCCTTCCACCATCACTACTCCAACACTGCCTTCCACCATCACTACTCCAACACTGCCTTCCACCATCACTACTCCAACACTGCCTTCCACCATCACTACTACAACACTGCCTCCCACCATCACTACTACAACACTGCCTTCCACCATCACTACTCCAACACTGCCTTCCACCATCACTACTCCAACACTGCCTTCCACCATCACTACTACAACACTGCCTTCCACCATCACTACTCCAACACTGCCTTCCACCATCACTACTACAACACTGCCTTCCACCATCACTACTACAACACTGCCTTCCACCATCACTACTACAACACTGCCTTCCACCATCACTACTCCAACACTGCCTTCCACCATCACTACTCCAACACTGCCTTCCACCATCACTACTCCAACACTGCTTCCCACCATCACTACTCCAACACTGCCTCCCACCATCACTACTCCAACACTGCCTTCCACCATCACTACTCCAACACTGCTTCCCACCATCACTACTCCAACACTGCCTTCCACCATCACTACTACAACACTGCCTTCCACCATCACTACTCCAACACTGCCTTCCACCATCACTACTACAACACTGCCTTCCACCATCACTACTACAACACTGCCTTCCACCATCACTACTCCAACACTGCCTCCCACCATCACTACTCCAACACTGCCTTCCACCATCACTACTCCAACACTGCCTTCCACCATCACTACTACAACACTGCCTTCCACCATCACTACTCCAACACTGCCTCCCACCATCACTACTCCAACACTGCCTTCCACCATCACTACTCCAACATACTTCTACAGGAAACTGCTAGATCAATACAGCGAAATGAGCATTTACACTCAAATTAGACAAGGGTGATTGGCACCGCCCCGTGTTTCCTCTTCACGTGTGCGCCTCAA
>WNWK01009690.1:0-74936 GCA_009830355.1 Cherax destructor | reverse complement strand
CAGCCTGGAGAAGAGTTCAGCACCATGGTCTGGAACAAGGCGGTCAGTCCCTCAGCCTGGAGAAGAGTTCAGCACCATGGTCTGGAACAAGGTGGTCAGTCCCTCAGCCTGGATAAGAGTTCAGCACCATGGTCTGGAACAAGGTGGTCAGCCCCTCAGCCTGGATAAGAGTTCAGCACCATGGTCTGGAACAAGGTGGTCAGTCCCTCAGCCTGGAGAAGAGTTCAGCACCATGGTCTGGAACAAGGTGGTCAGCCCCTCAGCCTGGAGAAGAGTTCAGCTCCATTTAGGTGAAGTCTACACCTGTTGCCTCTGTATTTAACTGAAGAAGCCCACTGTGTGGGCGAAACGTTTCATCAACAAAGTCACCCAACTGTTGTACATGTGTCTTAATCTTCAACTTGTTGGTATTTTGTACCATTTTCAACATAACACCAAAATTCAGTAATGAACATTGACACGCGGCATGACAAGATGTCCCTCACCATCAACAACACTGAAACAGTCGTATACAAGCAACAGTAATTAAGAGTCAGAGCAGCACTCAAGATAACCAACAAACATTCACCTTAGCCTCAAATTACAGTAACATCTTCAGCAATATAGTTGCTCACAAGGGCAACAAATATGTCGACCAGGAACTAGACGATACTTCAACACAATTAATACATGTATCTTTCACATAGTATCCCAGAATCATGTTTATATATAAATAAATTATTTATACACTACCTCCCCCTCCTACGAGATGCCTCCCAGCATACATAAGGGGATTACCAATAGACCCTGGCTGTCTTCAAGCAGGCACTGGACAGGCACCTAAAGTCGGTGCCAGACCAGCCAGGCTGTGGTTCGTACGATCGACTGGTGCGGCCAGCAGTAACAGCCTGGTGATCAGGCCCTGATCCAACATGAGGCCTGGTCACAGACCGGGCCGCAGGGGCCTGACCTCTGAACTCTCTCCAGGTAACTCCAGGTAGTAGGTTGGTAGACAGCAACCACCCAGGAGGTACTACCATCCTGTGGTAGTAGGATGGTAGACAGCAACCACCCAGGAGGTACTACCATCCTGTGGTAGTAGGTTGGTAGACAGCAACCACCCAGGGAGGTACTACCATCCTGTGGAAGTAGGTTGGTAGACAGCAACCACCCAGGGAGGTACTACCATCCTGTGGTAGTAGGTTGGTAGACAGCAACCACCCAGGGAGGTACTACCATCCTGTGGTAGTAGGTTGGTAGACAGCAACCACCCAGGGAGGTACTACCATCCTGTGGAAGTAGGTTGGTAGACAGCAACCACCCAGGGAGGTACTACCATCCTGTGGTAGTAGGTTGGTAGACAGCAACCACCCAGGGAGGTACTACCATCCTGTGGTAGTAGGTTGGTAGACAGCAACCACCAAGGGAGGTACTACCATCCTGTGGTAGTAGGTTGGTAGACAGCAACCACCCAGGGAGGTACTACCATCCTGTGGTAGTAGGTTGGTAGACAGCAACCACCCAGGGAGGTACTACCATCCTGTGGAAGTGGGTTGGTAGACAGCAACCACCCAGGGAGGTACTACCATCCTGTGGTAGTAGGTTGGTAGACAGCAACCACCCAGGGAGGTACTACCATCCTGTGGTAGTAGGTTGGTAGACAGCAACCACCCAGGGAGGTACTACCATCCTGTGGAAGTAGGTTGGTAGACAGCAACCACCCAGGGAGGTACTACCATCCTGTGGTAGTAGGTTGGTAGACAGCAACCACCCAGGGAGGTACTACCATCCTGTGGTAGTAGGTTGGTAGACAGCAACCACCCAGGGAGGTACTACCATCCTGTGGTAGTAGGTTGGTAGACAGCAACCACCCAGGGAGGTACTACCATCCTGTGGTAGTAGGTTGGTAGACAGCAACCACCCAGTGAGGTACTACCATCCTGTGGTAGTAGGTTGGTAGACAGCAACCACCCAGGGAGGTACTACCATCCTGTGGTAGTAGGTTGGTAGACAGCAACCACCCAGGGAGGTACTACCATCCTGCCAGGTGACTGTGAAACAGAAACCTGAAACTGTTTTACATGATGGTAGGATTGCTGGTGTCTTTTTTCTGTCTCATAAACATGCAAGATTTCAGGTACGTCTTGCTACTTCTACTTACACTTAGGTCACACTACGCAAACATGTACACGTTTATTGTATACACACTCATCTGAGTTTTCTTTGATTTTATCTTAATAGTTCTTGTTCTTATTGCTTTTCCTTTCATATCCATGGGGAAGTGGAATAAGAATCTTTCCTCCGTAAGCCATGCGTGTTGTAAAAGTCAACTAAAATACCGGGAACAATGGGCTAGTAACCCCTTTTCCTGTATAGCTTACTAAAAGAAGAAGAAAACCGTCAAAGTGGGATGTTTGAATGTGCGTGGATGTTGTGCGAATGATAAGAAAGAGATGATTGTAGATGTTATGAATAAAAGAAGCTGGATGTCCTGGCTTTAAGTGAGACAAAGCTGAAGGGGTAGGAGAGTTTCAGTGGGGAGAAATAAATGGGATTAGATCAGGGGTTTCAAATAGAGTTAGAGCTAAAGAAGGAGTGGCAATAATGTTGAATAATCAGTTATGGCAGGTAAAGAAGGAATATAAATGTATAAATTCAAGGATTATGTGGAGTAAAATAAAGGTTGGATGTGAAAAGTGGGTTATAGTAAGTGTTTATGCACCTGGAGAAGAGAGAAGTGTAGAGGAGAGAGAGAAATTTTGGGAAATGTTGAGTGAGTGTGTGGGAGTTTTGAACCAAGTGAGAGAGTAATTGTGGTTGGGAATCTTAATGCTAAAGTGGCTAAAAATGTTGTGGGGGAGTAGTAGGTAAATTTGGGGTGCCAGGGTAAATGTAAATGGGGAACCATTAATTGAGCTATGTGTAGAAAGAGGTTTGGTAATAAGTAATACATATTTTATGAAAAAGAGGATAAATAAATATACAAGGTATGATATAGCACGTAAGGAAAGTAGTTTGTTGGATTATGTATTGGTGGATAAAGGTTGATGGTAGGCTTCAGGATGTACATGTTTATAGAGGGCAACAGATATATCAGATCATTATTTGGTTGTAGCTACAGTTAGAGTAAAAGGTAGATGGGACAAAAGAAAATGGCAACAGCAAGTAAGAGAGAGGTAAAAGTGTATAAACTAAGGGAGGAGGAAGTTAGGGTGAGATATAAGCAACTATTGCCAGAAAGGTGGGCTAGTGCAAGTAGGAGTAGTGGGGGGGTTGAAGAGAGTTGGGATAGTTTTAAAAATGCAGTATTAGAATGTGGGGCAGAAGTTTGTGGCTATAGGAGGGTGGGTGCAGGAGGAAAGAGGAGTGAGTGGTGGAATGAAGAAGTAAAGGGTGTGATAAAAGAAAAAGGTAGCTTATGAGAGGTTTTTACAAAACAGAAGTGTTAATAGAAGAGCAGAGTATATGGAGAGTAAAAGAAAGGTGAAGAGAGTGGTGAGAGAGTGCAAAAGAAGAGCGGATGAAAGAATGGGAGAGGCTCTGTCAAGAAATTTTGCTGAAAACAAGTAAAATTTTTGGAGTGAGATAAACAAGGTAAGAAAGCCTAGGGAACGAATGGATTTGTCAGTTAAAAACAGAGTAGGGAGTTAGTAGATGGGGAGCTGGAGGTATTGGGTAGATGGCGGGAATATTTTGAGGAACTTTTAAATGTCGATGAAAAAGGGAGGCGGTAATTTCATGCACTGGCCAGGGAGGTACAACATCGTTTAGGAGTGAAGAAGAGCAGGATGTGAATGTGGGGAGGTGCATGAGGCATTACGTAGAATGAAAGGGGGTAAAGCAGCTGAAACTGACGGGATCATGACAGAAATGTTAAAAGCAGGGGAGATATAGTGCTGGAGTGGTTGGTATTTTTGTTTAATAAATGTATGAAAGAGGGAAGGTACCTAGGGATTGGCAGAGAGCATGTATAGTTCCTTTATATAAAGGGAAGGGGATAAAAGAGAGGGTAAAAATTATAGGGAATAAGTTTACTGAGTATACCAGGTAAAGTGTATGGCAGGGTTATTATTGAAAGAATTAGAGGTAAGACAGAGAGTAGGATTGCAGATGAGCAAGGAGGCTTTAGAGTGGGTAGGGGATGTGTAGATCAAGTGTTTACAGTGAAGCATATATGTGAACAGTATTTAGATAAAGGTAGAGAAGTTTTTATTGCATTTATGGATTTAGAAAAGGCATATGATAGAGTGGATAGGGGAGCAATGTGGCAAATGTTGCAAGTGTATGGAATAGGTAGTAAGTTACTGAAGGCTGTAAAGAGTTTTTATGAGGATAGTGAGGCTCAGGTTAGGGTGTGTAGGAGAGGGAGATTACTTCCCGGTAAAAGTAGGTCTTAGACAGGGATGTGTAATGTCACCATGGTTGTTTAATATATTTATAGATGGGGTTGTAAAAGAAGTAAAGGCTAGGGTGTTGGGGAGAGGGGTGTGATTAAATTATGGAGAATTAAATGCAAAATGGGAGTTGACACAGTTACTTTTTGCTGATGATACTGTGCTTATGGGAGATTCTAAAGAAAAGTTGCAAAGGTTAGTGGACGAGTTTGGGAGAGTGTGTAAAGGTAGAAAGTTAAGAGTGAACTTATATAAGAGTAAGGTGATGAGGGTATCAAACGATTTAAATAAAGAAAAATTGGATATCACATTGGAGAGAGGGATTATGGAAGAAGTAAATGTTTTCAGATATTTGGGAGTTGACGTGTCAGCGGATGGGTTTATGAAGGATGAGGTTAACCATAGAATTGATGAAAGAAAAAAGGTGAGTTGTGCATTGAGGTATCTGTGGAGACAAAATACGTTATCCATGGAGGCAAAGAAGGGAATGTACGAAAGTATAGTGGTACCAACACTCTTATATGGGTGTGAAGCATGGGTTGCAAATGCTGCAGCGAGGAGGAGGCTGGAGGCAGTGGAGATGTCCTGTCTAAGGGCAATGTGTGGTGTAAATATTATGCAGAAAATTCGGAATGTGGAAATTAGGAGATGTGGAGTTACTAAAAGTATTTGTCAGAGGGCTGAAGAGGGGTTGTTGAGGTGGTTTGGTCATTTAGAGAGAATGGATCAAAGTAGAACGACTTGGAGAGCGTATGAATCTGTAGGGGAAGGAAGGCGGGGTTGGGGTCGTCCTAGAAAAGGTTGGAGGGAAGGGGTAAAGGAGGTTTTGTGGGCGAGGGGCTTGGACTTCCAGCAAGCATGTGTGAGCGTGTTAGATAGGAGTGAATGGAGACGAATGGTTTTTGGGACCTGACGAGCTGTTGGAGTGTGAGCAGGGTAACATTTTGTGAAGGGATTCAGGGAAACCAGTTAATTGATTTAGTTGGACTTGAGTCCTGGAAATGGGAAGTACAATGCCTGCACTTTAAAGGAGGGGTCTGGGATAGTGACAGCTGGGAGGGACTTTTCTCAGCTGTCGTATCTGAGCTCCTCTGCAAAGACAGTGATTATGTATGTGTGTGGTGAAAGTGTTGAATGATGATGAAAGTATTTTCTTTTGGGATTTTCTTTCTTTTGGGTCACCCTGCCTTGGTGGGAGACGGCCGACTTGTTGAAAAAAAAAAAAAAAAAATATATAAATATATATATATATATATATTATATATATATATATATATATATATATATATATATATATATATATATATATATATATATATATATATGTATATATAACACTGTCTCCTGGAGGTTCGGAATATTTTGTATTTTATCGAAGAACTAAACCCCTGTGGATCATTGAACACGAACAGTGATGGAGGCTGGGTGATGCCCTCTTGTGTTGTTGTTGTTGTTGTCAAGCATAGGAGGACCAGTGTTGCCTCAGTCGCACCACAACACATACAACACTGACACAACACATACAACACTGACACAACACATACAACACTGACACAACATATACAACACTGACACAACACATACAACACTGACACAACACATACAACACTGCCACAACACATACAACACTGACACAACATATACAACACTGCCACAACACATACAACACTGACACAACACATACAACACTGACACAACTATACAACACTGCCACAACAATACAAACTGACACAACATATACAACACTGACACAACACATACAACACTGCCACAACACATACAACACTGCCACAACACATACAAAACTGACACAACACATACAACACTGCCACAACACATACAACACTGACACAACACATACAACACTGACACAACACATACAACACTGACACAACACATACAACACTGCCACAACACATACAAAACTGACACAACAATCATACAACACTGCCACAACACATACAACACTGCCACAACACATACAAAACTGACACAACACATACAACACTGCCACAACACATACAACACTGACACAACACATACAACACTGACACAACATATACAACACTGCCACAACACATACAACACTGCCACAACACATACAACACTGCCACAACATATACAACACTGACACAACACATACAACACTGCCACAACACATACAACACTGCCACAACACATACAACACTGCCACAACACATACAACACTGCCACAACACATACAACACTGACACAACACATACAACACTGCCACAACACATACAACACTGCCACAACACATACAACACTGCCACAACACATACAACACTGACTACAACACATACAACACTGCACAACAATACAACACTGACACAACATATACAACACTGACACAACATATACAACACTGACACAACATATACAACACTGACACAACACATACAACACTGACACAACATATACAACACTGCCACAACATATACAACACTGACACAACATATACAACACTGACACAACATATACAACACTGACACAACACATACAACACTGCACAACACATACAACACTGACACAACACATACAACACTGACACAACATATACAACACTGACACAACACATACAACACTGACACAACACATACAACACTGACACAACACATACAACACTGACACAACATATACAACACTGACACAACATATACAACACTGACACAACATATACAACACTGCCACAACATATACAACACTGACACAACATATACAACACTGACACAACATATACAACACTGCCACAACATATACAACACTGACACAACACATACAACACTGACACAACATATACAACACTGACACAACATATACAACACTGACACAACATATACAACACTGACACAACATATACAACACTGACACAACACATACAACACTGACACAACATATACAACACTGACACAACATATACAACACTGACACAACACATACAACACTGACACAACAATACAACACTGACACAACACATACAACACTGACACAACACATACAACACTGACACAACACATACAACACTGACACAACATATACAACACTGACACAACATATACAACACTGACACAACACATACAACACTGACACAACAGATACAACACTGACACAATACAACACTGACAAAACATAAACATGACACAACACATACAACACTGACACAACATATACAACACTGACACAACACATACAACACTGACACAACATATACAACACTGACACAACATATACAACACTGACACAACATATACAACACTGATACAATAATTAACAAGATCATCAGCTACATAACCTTGACTATATATTAAACGTATTACTAATTACTGGACGTAAATATGTTTAATTACCAAAGAACACAGACTGTGGTGGTGGTAGTGATGGTGGTAGTGGTGGTGGTGGTGGTGGTAGTGGTGGTGGTAGTGGTGGTGGTAGTATGGTGGCAGTGGTGGTAGTGAGGGTTAGTAAGGGTGGTAGTGGGAGTAGTGGTGGTGGTAGAATGGTTTAAGTGGTAGAGTAGTGTGGACAGTGGTGTTAGTGGTTAGGTTAGTAGTGTGAGTATAGAATGGTGATAACATGGAGTTAGTAGGTAGTGAGTGAGGTGGTAAGGTGTGGTGGTGGTAGTGTGGGTAAGTGGTGGTGAGCACAGTGAAAAGTAGTGGTGTAGAGTAGTGGGTGGTAGTGAGATATAAAATGTAAAAAGTTAGATGATGGTGTAGTGAGGAGTAGTGTGAGTGGCGTTAGTATGATAGTGAGGTTAGTAGAGTGTAGTAAGTGAGTAGAGTGTGGTGTAATAGTTAGGAGTTAGTAGTGGTGTAGTAAATGTTAGTGTTATAGTGTGAGTGTGAGTGAGGATAGTGGTGGTAGTGAGAATGGTAGTGAGAGTGGTAGTGAGGGGTGGTAGTGAGGGAGGTAGTGAGGGGTGGTAGTGAGTGGTAGTGGGGTGGTAGTGAGGGTGGTAGTGGTGGTAGTGAGGGGGTAGTGGAGGTGGTAGTGGTGGTAGTGAGGGGTGGTAGTGAGGTGGTAGTGAGGGTGGTAGTGAGGGTGGTAGTGAGGGTGGTAGTGAGTGGGTGGTAGTGAGGGGTGGTAGTGAGTGGGTGGTAGTGAGGAGGTAGTGAGGGGTGGTAGTGAGGGTGGTAGTGGGGTGGTAGTGAGGGGGGTGGTGAGTAGGAGGGTGGTAGTGAGGGGTGGTGGTGAGGGGTGGTAGTGAGGGGGTAGTGAGGGGTGGTAGTGAGGGGTGGTAGTGAGGGTGGTAGTGAGGGGAGTGGTAGTGAGGGGTGGTAGTGAGGGTGGTAGTGAGGGGTGGTAGTGAGGGGTGAGTGAGTGGAGGGGGTGGTAGTGAGGGGTGGTAGTGAGGGGGTGGTAGTGAGGAGGTAGTGAGGGTGGTAGTGAGGGTGTGAGTGAGGGGTGGTAGTGAGGGGGAGTGGTAGTGAGGGTGGTAGTGAGGGGTGGTAGTGAGGGTGGTAGTGAGGGGTGGTAGTGAGGGGTGGTAGTGAGGGGTGGTAGTGAGGGAGGTAGTGAGGGGTGGTAGTGAGGGTGGTAGTGAGGGGTGGTAGGAGGGGTGTGAGTGAGGGGTGGTAGTGAGGGGTGGTAGTGAGGGGTGGTAGTGAGGGGTGGTAGTGAGGGGTGGTAGTGAGGTGAGTGAGGGTGGTAGTGAGGGGTGGTAGTGAGGGGTGGTAGTGAGGGGTGGTGGAGGTAGTGAGGGGTGGTAGTGAGGGGTGGTAGTGAGGGGTGGTAGTGAGGGTGGTGGAGGGTAGTGAGGGGTGGTAGTGAGGGGTGGTAGTGAGGGGTGGTAGTGAGGGGTGGTAGTGAGGGTGGTAGTGAGGGGTGGTAGTGAGGGGGTGAGAGTGAGGGGGTGGTAGTGGGGGGTGGTAGTGAGGGGTGGTAGTGAGGGTGGTAGTGAGGGGTGGTAGTGAGGGGTGGTAGTGAGGGGAGGTAGTGAGGGATGGTAGTGAGGGGTGGTAGTGAGGGGTGGTAGTGAGGGGTGGTAGTGAGGGGTGGTAGTGAGGGTGGTAGTGAGGGGTGGTAGTGAGGGTGAGGTAGTGAGGGGATGGTGAGTGAGGGGTGGTAGTGAGGGGTGGTAGTGAGGGGGGTAGTGAGGGGGTAGTGAGGGGTGGTAGTGAGGGGTGGTAGTGAGGGGTGGTAGTGAGGGTGGGTGAGGTGAGTGAGGGGAGGAGGTGGTAGTGAGGGGGGAGTAGGGTGGTAGGGGATGGTAGTGAGGGGTGGTAGTGAGGGTGGTGAGTGAGGGGGGGTAGTGAGGGGTGGTAGTGAGGGGTGGTAGTGAGGGGTGGTAGTGAGGGGTGGTAGTGAGGGGTGGTAGTGAGGGGTGGTAGTGAGGGGTGGTAGTGAGGGGTGGTAGCATACATGTTACTGATACATCAGTTGGTTATCTTTAGTGAGAAACCTTCCGCCTACACGGCAGGCGTCTTCAGTGTAGACGATGCAGCAGAAGCTGTGTAGGTGAAAAAGATGATATAATCAGTCCATCATCCTGGTAGACATAGTGTTGAGGGGGTCAGTCCCTTGTGTTGCATCAAGTCAGTATTATCAACACTTGTTGTGTTGATGCACCGTCAACTACCTGTTGGTCTGATGTGACAACAACAACTTGCAGTTGTTGTTGTCACTTCCCTCTGTCAATACTTCGTTGAATCTCTTGCTGAGGAATTCTCAGAAACAAGTAAGACTCACAAGTGGTCCAAGTTGGAGCGAAACGTCGTGATAAGTTTCTTCTCCTATGTGCGGGTTATTTGTGTATTGTTCCAGTCACAGTATTGTTCCTTTTATTCTTGAAGAAATTCTCCTATTTCTCTCATTCTCCGTCAGTGTCCCTTCCTAATTTCTCGGCTTTATCACTTTCTCACTCACAATCGTCTCGGCTTTATCACTTTCTCCCTCACACTCATCTCGGCTTTATCACTTTCTCCCTCACAATCGTCTCGGCTTTATTACTTTCTCCCTCACACTCGGTTCTTCTTATGTGGCAGTGTACTAACTTCGCCTCAGTTTTGGTCTCTGTTGGTGTATAATTTGCACAATGTCTTCAGCCTTCCTCCTCGCCCACCTCCCTCCACACCTTCATTCTTACGTACTCGTTACCACCTCTCTTTATTCCTCGGTCTCCTGCATTTTAATTCGCTCTATGGTTTTTGCAAACGCTCTTGTGGTGATGGTGATCAGGTAGGACAAGGTAGAAAAACAGCTGTTGGGAATGGGAGGTAATCAGCTCGCTCCAGGGAAAAGAGGATGGTCACGATTCCCTGGAATAAGGGTCCTTCAGAATCATCAAGGCACCAGCCTGGAAGGGTGACCTAGCCATGACTAACTGTATCAGAAGCCATACATGGCTATACCACAATAATAGTCTCTCAACTCCGTCTGGGTTGTCAGTTCTTATATCCACAGGATATGAGACTATATCCCTTACCCACAGGATGAGTATGGGATATCTCAAGGATACCTTAAGGATATTTTCGGAGGTCAACACCCCATGACTCGGTCCCAGACGAGTTCTCCTGGTGAATCACACCCTGACAAACCAGGCAGTTACTGATGGTCGCACGCAGTAACAGCCTGGTTGATTAGTAACTAAATTGAGAAACATATCAAATTTGCTCTTGAAGACAGCCAAGAGTTTGTTGGTAATATCTCTTAACTATGAAGGGAGTGTCGGACAGTATTAAGCCCCTTACACTTATTGTGTTATCTCTTAGTGTATTCATGGTACGACTGTTTTTCATTGAAGGTATTTTATACTAAATACCAAGCCTCTTGCTCTGTGTGCAGATTAAGAGCAGTCTGTGAAGGTTCTCTGTACGCTCTCTAGCTCTGCAGTTTCACCTGCTTTAGGTGCTGCTGTGTACGGCAGTATTCCAACCTAGAGAGAACAAGTGACTTAAAGAGAATCATTGGCTTGACATCCATTGTTTTGAAGGTTCTCGTTATCCATCCTATCATTTTTCTTCACAGTTGTAATGATGACTGTTGTGGTCCTTCAAGGTGAGTCCCTCTAACATTATCACTCCTAAGTCCTTTACTTTAGTTTTTCACTCTTATTGTGTTGTTAGATATATACATCAATCTAGTTTTTATCTCCTGAAAATTGTCCTCATTGAGCATCATGTTTTCTGTATCCCACTGGAACACTTAGTTTATATCAGCTTGGAAATTTGCAGTCTCCTCAGTGGACGTCACTCTCCTGCAGACTCTGGTATCGTCTGCACTGGAGGAAACATTGCTATGGTTTATGTTGCTACCTATGTTGCATATGAAGATGAGGGAAAGAATATGGACGATTACTATGCTTTCTGGAACACATATTTTCCCTCCGGCAGCCTCTGACTTAACTCTGTTTATTGTTACTTCTTGTCTTCTATATTTGCCAGAATGATAAAAAAAATCTGCCTATTTTTCCGGTTATTCCCTTTGTTCGTATTTTCTGAGCTATTATGCCACGAGGACATTTTTTGAACACTTTTTCAAAGTTAGTTTATACTACATCACCATTTTGTTTGGCCGACTTCCAGTGCATTCATGATGCCACAATGGTGCCATAGTTGAGAGGCGATCATGTGCTTAGTGAAGCTGCGTCTTAAAACTACTTCAAAAATGTAATAATGTGGTATTTCAGTGCTATAATATCATCTTTATTTCTACCAGTACATGTACAAGGTATACAGACCATAGCTGACATCAATGACATACTACTGTATAGAAAGACCCTTATTATGCTGAGCATTTCCCGCAAATTAGGTCAGTTTTGTCCCAGGATGCCACCCACACCAGTCCACTAACACCCAGGTACCCATTTTACTGATGGGTGAACAGGGACAGTGTCTTATGGAAACACATCCTAATGTTTTCCAGCCGTACCGGGGGATCAATCCCCGGACCTCAGTGTGTGAGCTGAGTGCGCTAACGATCGAGCTATGAGACGCACAGCTCTGTGATTCTTCGTCTTGGTCTATAGAGGGAGCGTCTCTCCCTTTCTAGCTTACATCTTCTTTTTCCTTAGTGCTACATGCCTTGAACATACTTCTAGTGCCGTAGAATTAATCCTTCCAAGACGTAGTTCAGGTAAGATAAGATTTTCTTCGAATTTTTAACCCGGGAGGGTTAGCCACCCAGGATAACCCAAGAAAGTCAGTGCGTCATCGAGGACTGTCTGTCTTATTTCCATTGTGGTACTTAATCTTGTCCCCCAGGATGCCACCCACACCAGTCGACTAACACCCAGGTACCTATTAGCTGCTAGGTGAACATGACAACAGGTGTAAGGAAACACGTCGAAATGATTCCACCCCGCCGGGAATCGAACCCGGGCCCTCCGTGTGTGAAGCGAGAGCTTTAGGCACCAGGCCATCCATGTTATTCAATATATCTTCTCAGCACAGACAGTGGACAGGATTTATTTGTCCCCATCTGATGCTGTTGTTGTTGTTGTAGCCGAATTTAGTAAAAACAAACATAGACAGGTGTTGGTGTTTTATTGGTCATGGCCATGTGCATGCATACTGAACTTCCACTAGACGAAAAACACACACAAATACACTATAATGCGACCCTTTGCTACGTTTCGCCCACACAATGGTTTTTATTAAGTCACAAACACAGCCACTAGACTTCCAGCAGAATTCAATCTGGTTTTGTATACTGGTTCTTGTACTCTGTATTATACCTGGAGTATACCTGGAGAGGGTTTCGGGAGTCAACGCCCCCGCGTCCCGGTCTCTGACCAAGCCTCGTGGTGGATCAGGGCCTGATCAACCAGGCTGTTACTGTTCGCCGCACATAAACCGACGTACGAACCACAGCCTGGCTGATCATAGGAACCAGTGAGGTTCCAGGACCGAAACGTTTCGTAATGAAACATCTGAAGTAATTGCACAGGTGTCGTTTCCCTCTATTAGATAGTATGAGGTAGAGGAGGCTGGGCTTATGGGATACAGGGATCCCTATCTCGGATCACTGAGGTAGAGGAGGCTGGGCTTATGGGATACAGGGATCCCTATCTCGGATACTGAGGTAGAGGAGCCTGAGCTTATGGGATACAGGGATCCCTTTCTCGGATACAGAGGTAGAGGAGGCTTGGCTTATGGGATACAGGATCCCTATCTCGGATACTGAGGTAGAGGAGGCTTGGCTTATGGGATACAGGGATCCTATCTCGGATACTGAGGTAGAGGAGCCTGAGCTTATGGGATACAGGGATCCCTTTCTCGGATACAGAGGTAGAGGAGGCTTGGCTTATGGGATACAGGGATCCCTATCTCGGATACTGAGGTAGAGGAGGCTTGGCTTATGGGATACAGGGATCCCTATCTCGGATACTGAGGTAGAGGAGGCTTGGCTTATGGGATACAGGGATCCCTATCTCGGATACTGAGGTAGAGGAGGCTTGGCTTATGGGATACAGGGATCCCTATCTCGGATACTGAGGTAGAGGAGGCTGGGCTTATGGGATACAGGGATCCCTATCTCGGATACTGAGGTAGAGGAGCGGCTTGATGGGATACAGGGATCCCTATCTCGGATACTGAGTAGAGAAGCTGGCTTGGGATCAGGGATCCTATCTCGGATACTGAGGTAGAGAGGCTGGGCTTATGGGATACAGGGATCCTTCTTCGGATAGCTGAGGTAGAGGAGGCTGGCTTATGGGATACAGGGATCCCTATCTCGGGATCACTGAGGTAGAGGAGGCTGGGCTTATGGGATACAGGGATCCCTATCTCGGATACTGAGGTAGAGGAGGCTGAGCTTATGGGATACAGGGATCCCTATCTCGGATACTGAGGTAGAGGAGGCTGGGCTTATGGGATACAGGGATCCCTATCTCGGATCACTGAGGTAGAGGAGGCTGGGCTTATGGGATACAGGGATCCCTATCTCGGATACTGAGGTAGAGGAGGCGGGCTTATGGGATACAGGGATCCCTATCTCGGATACTGAGGTAGAGGAGGCTGAGCTTATGGGATACAGGGATCCCTATCTCGGATACTGAGGTAGAGGAGGCTGGGCTTATGGGATACAGGGATCCCTATCTCGGATACTGAGGTAGAGGAGGCTGGGCTTATGGGATACAGGGATCCCTATCTCGGATACTGAGGTAGAGGAGGCTGGGCTTATGGGATACAGGGATCCCTATCTCGGATACTGAGGTAGAGGAGGCTGGCTTATGGGATACAGGGGTCCCTATCTCGGATACTGAGGTAGAGGAGGCTGGGCTTATGGGATACAGGGATCCCTATCTCGGATCACTGAGGTAGAGGAGGCTGGGCTTATGGGATACAGGGATCCCTATCTCGGATCACTGAGGTAGAGGAGGCTGGGCTTATGGGATACAGGGATCCTATGTCGTAACCCTCACTGGCCGAACCCCCTCTAATTATTATTAATTATTATTATTAATTATTATTATTATTAATTATTATTATTATTATGATTGGGGAAGAGCTAAAGCAGTATGGGTCATACATCACCTAGGTAATGAGGTTCGATCCGAGGAAGGTGAAGGCAGCTCCAAGTGCCTGGATCACGAGCCTTCCCCAACACAGATAAATGGCAACTCTGGCACTAACTCCACTTAATGCTTGCGCTAAACCCTAAACCAGCGCTACATAAACCCACTGCCTGGCGGTTTATCACTGCCACACTAGAAATAGGGTCCTGACTTACCTATTTACTAGAAGGTAAGGGTGTAGTAGGGTGTAGTAAGGCAAGAGGACTGGAGAGAGGCAGTGACACACCCTCACTCTGCCACTGTCCCAGACACACTGGCTTTAATTGATCAGTTGGTGCTCTCTTTATAGTGTAGAGAGGGAGCTAGTTCTCTTATTCTGAGCTATTTCTACTGGATCTATGGTGAGGGTGTTGTTGGAGGGGTGGTTGTGGGCGGGGTGGTTAGAGGGTGGTTAGAGGGGTGGTGAGGGGTGTGGGAGGGGTTAGTTCAAGGAGGGTGTTTGTGTCGTCTCCCCTCGATTCTACACCCCACCCTCTCTCTCTCTCTCTCTCTCTCTCTCTCTCTCTCTCTCTCTCTCTCTCCCCTCTCTTTTCTCTCTCTCTCTCTCTCTCTCTCTCTCTCTCTCTCTCTCTCTCTCTCTCTCTCTCTCTCTCTCTCTCTCTCTCTCTCTCTCCTCTCCTCTCTCTCTCTCTCTCTCCTCTCTCTCTCTCTCCTCTCTCTCTCTCCTCTCCTCACTCCTCACTTCCCTCCTGCATAGTACACTAACATCAAATATATCCCGACATCGACACAGTGTACACTGGCTACACTGGCATCAGTCACTTCACCTACACTGGCATCAGTCACTTCACCTACACTGGCATCAGTCACTTCACCTACACTGCCATCAGTCACTTCACCTACACTGGCATCAGTCACTTCACCTACACTGCCATCAGTCACTTCACCTACACTGGCATCAGTCACTTCACCTACACTGGCATCAGTCACTTCACCTACACTGGCATCAGTCACTTCACCTACACTGGCATCAGTCACTTCACCTACACTGGCATCAGTCACTTCACCTACACTGGCATCAGTCACTTCACCTACACTGGCATCAGTCACTTCACCTACACTGGCATCAGTCACTTCACCTACACTAGCTACAGTCACTTCACCTACACTAGCTACAGTCACTTCACCTACACTGGCATCAGTCACTTCACCTACACTGGCATCAGTCACTTCACCTACACTGGCATCAGTCACTTCACCTACACTGGCATCAGTCACTTCACCTACACTGGCATCAGTCACTTCACCTACACTGCATCAGTCACTTCACCTACACTGCATCAGTCACTTCACCTACACTGCTCAGTCACTTCACCTACACTGGCATCAGTCACTTCACCACACTGGCTACAGTCACTTCACCTACACTGCTCAGTCACTTCACCTACACTGGCATCAGTCACTTCACCTACACTGGCATCAGTCACTTCACCTACACTGGCATCAGTCACTTCACCTACACTGGCATCAGTCACTTCACCTACACTGCATCAGTCACTTCACCTACACTAGCACAGTCACTTCACCTACACTAGCTACAGTCACTTCACCTACACTGCATCAGTCACTTCACCTACACTGGCATCAGTCACTTCACCTACACTGGCATCAGTCACTTCACCTACACTGGCATCAGTCACTTCACCTACACTAGCTACAGTCACTTCACCTACACTGGCATCAGTCACTTCACCTACACTGGCATCAGTCACTTCACCTACACTGGCATCAGTCACTTCACCTACACTGGCATCAGTCACTTCACCTACACTGCCATCAGTCACTTCACCTACACTCCAGCAAGTCACTTCACCTACACTGCCATCAGTCACTTCACCTACACTGGCATCAGTCACTTCACCTACTGTACCTACACTGCATCAGTCACTTACCTACACTGCCATCAGTCACTTCACCTACACTGCATCAGTCACTTCACCTACACTGCCATCAGTCACTTCACCTACACTGGCATCAGTCACTTCACCTACACTGCATCAGTCATCACCTACACTGCCATCAGTCACTTCACCTACACTGCATCAGTCACTTCACCTACACTGCCATCAGTCACTCACCTACCTGCCATCAGTCACTTCACCTACCTGGCACGTGTTAAAGTGCATAACATGTACGTTACTTCCTGTGTCACTCACCTCAGGCATCCTGCTAGTCCAACCCTGCTTCACCCCCTAGCAGTAAGGGTAAAACCTGGTGTCGTTGTGCCACTGCCTGCTGTCCATGTTCACCTACAGGTAGGTACCTGGGTGTTGTCCTTACACCTGCTGTCACACTCAGTTCTATCCCTAAGCGTCATGTTCACCTAGCAGTAGGTACCTGGGTGTTAGTCACCTTACACCTGCTGTCACTGTTCACCTAGCAGTAAGTAGGTACCTGGTGTTAGTCACCTTACACCTGCTGTCACTGTTCACCTAGCAGTAAGTAGGTACCTGGTGTTAGTCACCTTACACCTGCTGTCACTGTTCACCTAGCAGTAAGTAGGTACCTGGTGTTAGTCACCTTACACCTGCTGTCACTGTTCACCTAGCAGTAAGTAGGTACCTGGTGTTGGTCACCTTACACCTGCTGTCACTGTTCACCTAGCAGTAAGTAGGTACCTGGTGTTAGTCACCTTACATCTGCTGTCACTGTTCACCTAGCAGTAAGTAGGTACCTGGTGTTAGTCACCTTACACCTGCTGTCACTGTTCACCTAGCAGTAAGTAGGTACCTGGTGTTAGTCACCTTACACCTGCTGTCACTGTTCACCTAGCAGTAAGTAGGTACCTGGTGTTGTCACCTTACACCTGCTGTCACTGTTTACCTAGCAGTAAGTAGGTACCTGGTGTTAGTCACCTTACACCTGCTGTCACTGTTCACCTAGCAGTAAGTAGGTACCTAGGTGTTAGTCACCTTACATCTGCTGTCACTGTTCACCTAGCAGTAAGTAGGTACCTGGTGTTGGTCACCTACATCGCTGTACTGTTCACTAGCAGTAGTAGGTACCTGTGTTAGTCACCTTACACCTGCTGTCACTGTTCACCTAGCAGTAAGTAGGTACCTGGTGTTAGTCACTAATTAAAATAACTAATTAACTGGCGCTGCATTCTCGGTAACGCTGAAAAGTAGCGGTTATTTCCCAGTGAAGAGTTTTAAGTTTATGGTGCTCTTGATGCAAGGAAATTGATCAGACTTTATCATTCTCTTTTTACCAGGGGTGGTATAGCCCCTGCAGGTTTAGCGCCTCGATTAAACCATATATATAAATTGGCGCTACATTTTCGCTAACATTGAAAAAATAGCGAGATTTCTCTTAATATAGTTGACTTTAATTAAGGGGCGACCCTTGATGCTGAGGGCTCCTGATCCAAGGAACTGGAGCTACCATTCCTCTTCCTCGGAACAAATATTATTACATCCCCCCATGTAAATAACTCTCTTTACCTTATTCCTTTTAATTTTAGTATAATAACAGTATCTACTAGTGCCTAATATTAAGGTATTAAATGGACCCCAATGGAAATAAGTCACTCTGTTTGACTTTTTGGGTCATCCTGGGTTTTCTACACATATGCTGATATGTATGATAATCTATGTAACTGTATTGTGTATGACCCCTGGAATTCTCTCCAGGTAAACTCCAGGTAATACCTGAATAAACTTACTTACTTCCCAGCCGCTGAGTCACTAGCCAAGAGGCGGGACCAGGAGCTGTGAATCGACCCCTGCAACCACAAATAGGTGAGTATACATAATTATAATAATAATAATAATAATAATAATAATAATAATAATAATAATAATAATAATAATAATAATAATAATAATAATAATAAATTATTATTATTATTATTATTATTATTATTATTATTATTATTATTATAGAATTTATTATTTTTTAACAATGCAATTTTCTTTATTGGTTGTGATCGTTTAAATGGATTTTCAGTAAAAAATATTTCACCTATTTTGATTTAGTTATTTAAATATGATTTATTTTACAGTTAGAAATGGTAAAAAAATGAAAAAAATTGTTTGTGGGACTATGAATGCTCCTTTCAAAAAAGGAATATGTTTGTTAATATTAAGATATATTCTCATTTTTTTTACTTAATGATTTAAATATAATGAAGTGACGGCGAGATATTCTTAAATAATACTAAAAAAAATATTTTTAATAAGTATATGAATGTTAACTTTCAAAACAAGTATATTTTTGTGCTGATATGAATGTGCAGGATTATTTTCTTTTTTAAATTAAATAAAACTTTATGAAAGGTGAGAAATGACTGAAAAAGGATGGATGTTTATTTAGAATTTTAAACAACCCAAAATACTCATTGCCACGAGCTTTCGCATTAGCTTGAAAAACATGTTGCTTAGATTAATGAATGTATTAACTGTTTTATGTAATAATTACAATCTATAATTTCCGGAAATAAACAAATTTAACTTTTATACCTGTTTTAACTTTGAAGGTTTAAGTGATATTCCAAGGACCCCAATGTTAATATGTCAATTTGACTTTCTGGGGTAATTCTTCGTAATTTATACAATGTATGATAATTGTACTTATGTGTACCTGTACCTAAATAAACTTTACTTATTTGTTTACTTACAATGAAATAAGTACAAGGACCTCAATGGAAATAAGTCATTATATCTGCCTCTTTTGGGATTATCCTGGGTAATTTACACTATGCATGACAATTATACTTAATATTACCTGTGTCTAAATAAACCTACTTACTTACTTGCTTACTTGTTTACTTACAATGGAAATAAGTACAAGGCCCTCAATGAAAGTAAGTCACTGTATCTGACTTTTAGGGATCATCCTGAGTAATTTACACCATGCATAACCATTCCACTTAATTTTACTTGTATCTTTATAAACCTACTTACTTACTTACTTACTTACTTACAAGTTTTTAATGCAATAATGAATGTATGTTTGTGTTGGGTGGAGTGCGCATGCGCGTCCTCACAGCTGAGTTGAGCGTCTGGCGGAATAAGCTTAGGCTATCCTCTCTCACCCTCCCGCAGTTTTAACCTATTTTATGCGTTATACCATGCTCCTGGGGGCTCATCCTGCCTACACACCTACAGGATAAACCCAGGTGTGTGCCACGCCTGTCGTTTTTAATTTTTGATGGGTGGAAGGAGGGTAAATATGGCGAGAAGTGAGACGGAGACCATTTGGAGTTTTTAGGTTTGAAATATTTGTGGTGGGTTAGGGCTTAATTGGGTTTAAATAACGGGCTGGGTTGGGTGTCTGGGTTCGTAATGGCGGGATATATGTCCGTGGAGGGAAGTGTGAAGAGTGTGTGGTAGAAAAGGAGGTGAAATACGTGTGAATTATCCAGGATGGAAGGTTAAAGTAGAGATGGATAAATAGGACAAAGCCCAGTTGGGTTACACGTAATATTTCACATAAACCCATGACCTTAATCACCCAATTATCCAAGTAATTGGTGGTTTATTACCACGTGGTAGTTGGTCTGGGCAGAGTCTGGTAATCTGGTATATTAACACTGGTTGTCACTATCCTTGGATCCACTACCTTAATCCAGGTTACATTTATATTTGTTACCAGGATTAATATCCACATTATGCTGTTTGACCCCTGTGGGTTTGGTGCTTCCTTTTGAATGTAATACTAATAATATGCTGCCTTAATCCAGGATATATTTACATTAATGGATTAATATCCACCTTTATCCTGGAGGCTTAGCCTCATGACTAAGTTTGACCCCTGTGGGTTTGATGCTTCTTTGTGACTGTAATAATAATAATAATTAATAATTATGCTGCCTTAATCCAGGATATAATTCCATGGATTATTATCCACCTGTCTTTATTCTGGAGGCTCTTTGACCCCTACGGGTCAACCTCTTCTGGGTGAAATGTTGGGCATGTTTCCTTACACCTGGTCACCTAGCAGTAAGTAGGTACCTGGGTGTTAGGTGACTGGTGTGGGTGGCATCCTGGGGGAGGAGAATAAAGGACTACAATGGGAATAAAAGAGTCCTCGGTGACATACATGTTATTGCGTTATCCTGGGTTACTAACCCTCTGGGTTAATACACAAATAACCCAAACTTAGAAAAATTATGACACCATTTCAGTGATGAGGTGTGTGATGTGTTAATGGTCCAGGTTGATGGTGGCCCGTGGCCTGGTCGTGGTGGTGGCCCGCGACCTGGTCATGGTGGCCCGCGGCCTGGTCATGGTGGCCCGCAGCCTGGTCATGGTGGCCCACGGCCTGGTCATGGTGGCCCGCGGCCTGGTCATGGTGGCCCGTGGCCTGGTGGCTAAAGCTCTCGCTTCACACTGTGAGGGTCTGGGTTTGATTCCCAGCGAGGGTAGAAACATTGGACATGTTTCCTTACACCGGTTGTCTATGTTCACCCAGCAGTAAAATAGGTACCTGGGTGTTAGTGGACTGGTGTGGGTCACATCCTGGGCAAAAATGACCCAATTTGCGGGAAATGCTCTGCATAACAAGTGGCTTTCTATATAGTAGTATGTCATTGATGTCAGCTATGGTCTGTATACCTTGTACTGGTAGAAATAAAGATATTAAGTTGACCTGAAATGTCTCCATAAGCTTGGTCACCTGTGTGCATGTTATTTGTGTATTTTTCCAGCCACAGTATTACTTTTTATTGCTCTGGATTAATAATCCCAATAGAATCCACACATGTAGCCCCCTCTGAGGGATATACAGTTTTCCCTACAAATTTGCAAGTGACTATGTTCAGTTCACTTTATTCCTAATGTATCTCCTTTTTTTTTAACTAATTTTCACAATGTACGTGTGGGAATTGAACTCACGGCTAGCGAGTCGTAAAACTCTAGACTGATTTTCACACCGTTGAGTTGGTTAGCTGTTTTAACTCTTAAGGTTTAAATAATAAGATATTACAAGGACCCTAGTGGAAATAAGTCGCTTTGACTTGATCCTGGTAGGTAATTTACACATAGGTTACTATGTATGATAATTTATGTAGTACGTAACTGCATTTATGTGTACTTGTAACTAAATAAACTTACTGATGTAAATTGCCATCAGATTTGTAGGTTATGTTGTAGGTTGGTGGGTTATGGTAGGACCATGATGTATATTTCCTGGATAGACCACGGGAGAGCATGTATTCACCAAATTGTGTTTGCAGAAGTCGAGTCATAGCCCTGGCCCTGCCATCTTTCTTAGTTCATGGCTTGGTGTGGCTTGTGGCTTGGTTGGTAGCATCCTCAGCTCACACAGAGGGACCGGGGATTGCACCCCAGCACAGGTGAAACGTTGAGCATATTTCCTTACACCTGCTTTTGCTGTTCACCTAGCAGTAAGTAGGTACCTGAATGTTAGGCAACTGTTGTGGGTTGCATCCTGGGGATGCAGTAAGGGGCTCTTGATCCAGCAATTTTTTTTTTATATTTTATTTAAAACATCTCAATACAGCAATTGATAAATATATATAAAAAACACCCAACCAGGCTCAGCACCTTGGTACAAGCCAAACCCAAAACAAACACCGTCGCCACACAATGGTGAATTGTAAACTTCCCACTACCCTAACCACTCCTCCCGTAAACCGTTTCATATCACAACATATGTAACCTCATATAAAAGATTAGCATTGTTACACTCCATAGACATAGGGTGTGTAATTCCGACCGACATTCCCCAGTCGCAGTCTGTCATACACACTTACCCCACCTGAATCACCCCCACCCCTTGCCATCACACAACGATGACGTGCAAAAAGCCCACTCCCCGGAAACACCTTACCCCTGAACCAAGACCACAGTCCACATTATTACAAATTATAAACAAGTATGGTTTATTAAACATACATAGAATATACAATAAATGCAACATACAACGGTCGCAGACCGTCACTCACCCTGGCCCCCTCCTGGACCCCCCTACCATCTCATGGCAACATGAATTTATCACACCTTCACGGACACATTTCGCCCTTCCCCAATGGGGTCAACAAGACAGTGCATTGATAACCTGTTCAAATGTTACGTAACGGGCCCAAGCCTTGCCATCCTACCTCCACACAGTGGAGTGGCAAGAACCCGCCCTCCCTATCACTACCCCTCTCTAAACCCCTTACTCATTGCCAAAATACATAATGATACATAAGCCCAAAATACAAGTATAATATAATATATAATGTCTTGCCAGCCAGACAAGCCCCGAAGCGCCGCCGGGCTTACACCTGAGAGCGGGAACAGGACAACCCCCTGTAGCCCACAAGATGGCCTTCAAAACCTCTTACTTGACGGTCTCAATGGTGTACTGAAACCCCTGAACCACACGCTCTCCACATAACTGTACACTATGCAGAAGTCATGATCCTGACAAAACATACAAGGGAATGGACGAAACGTTGTCTCCCCACACTGTCATCTGCCTCCCGGCTGCCCCAAAGTACTACAGGCCGCGTTAATGCTACACACTATACATAGTCTCAAACAAAATAACAGATCAGAAACAACCGTACAGAACCTAACACATCATGACATAACACGACACCTGGAATTCACACCGGCGCCAGGCCTGAAGACTGCAGACACACACATTGGTGGCATACACCACCCTCGACCATACCAGCATACCTTTTGCGCACGCAGGCGCAGGTAGCGACAACTCCAGACCTACCAGACACTGCCACGTTCTCGCACAGGGCACTAACACTATGACCACCTCCCTTCTTTAGATGGAATCTGATTCCATCTCCTTATTCTGCCAGCACTATATGATCCCTGAGGGATTAGTGCTTCTCCCATTGATGTAACAATTATTATAATATGCTCTTGGTGTCCTGTCTTCATTAATATGTTCATCATAAAATTAAAATTTCCAATTGTTGTAGTACTTTCTACTTCACCTTTTTAAAGGAAAAATTTCTGAGCATATCTTAGGCTCGATTTTTCCATAATTTACTTTTGTGACAGCTCTTATCCTTGTTGATGCTAAAAAAAAAAAATTATCCTTTTTTTTAATAAATTAGTAGTTTCTTACTGAGGCAGATTGACCCAAAAAAGAAGAAACACTTCAATCAACACTCACTCCATCACTGTCTTGCCAGAATCAAGTACAACTTTTTCATTTTTCTATTCCACAGGTTGTGAGAACCATGAGTGGACGAAGTGGAATGGTTGGTTCTGGTGGAGCATCACTGGGCAGTTCAGGTACATCGTGTGATCCAACCAACCAGCCAATGGACTTGGCCCAGAAAACAGTGGCCAGATCTCTCGAGTCTGTAAGTAGCAGAGGCAAGGAACGGAAAAGTAGATGACTGAGAACTATAAAAAAAAGAACAAGTCTTCATTATAGAATCTTTCCATTCAAGCAGAGCTTTATTCTGTTATCATAGAGCTTCCCTTGAGTTAAATGTTATAAGAACATAAAGGAGGAACACTTCAGCAGGCCTACTGGCAGTAGGCAGGTCCTTTCAAACCCAAACCCTGGTGAATAAAAAGTCTCTTAAAAAATGCCATAATTCATTTGCACTTTTTCATACATCTTTATCATGTCTAAATTGAAAATGATAGCCACTTTATTTTTCAGTTTAAGCTTAGTTTGTGTTCAGTTTTGTTTTTTTATGGGGATGTCCTACCCAGTTCTCCGCTGGGCATACACTTACATCATAAGCAGCTTACGGAGAGTAAGTTGGTATGCAGCAACCATCCCGGGAGGTGCTACCATCATGTTATGTGACCGTGACACAGAAGTCTGTTAGATGTTTTGCACTAACAGGATTGCTGGTCTTTTCTATGTCTCATGATCGTGGGAGATGCGTACTAATGGTATGCAATACTAACAAGATGACGAATTAGACATGTGCAACATCTGGGTAGCTTGACCCAGATGTTGCACATGTCTAATTCTTCATCATGGGAGATGACAGGTAACTCTTACAAATGTCTGTCTAACATTCAGTATACACTACTTTCATGTGTACTATATTTATAGTTTTTGTTTCTCAATGTCTTAATAGTTTTAATTTTAATATTTGTACTGTTTCCTCTGTCTTTTGCCACCTTTCTTTGATGGAAGATACCAGTGCATTAAAAAATACTAAATTGTACTTAAAAAGATCCTTTATTATTTCAGGGTGGCATAGTGAAGAGTGGAGGCACTACATTAGTCCATTATACAACTGGTGGAGTGGCCCAGATATTAACTACGAGTGGAGGAACTGCACACGTTGTTACTGCCAAGCCTGGTTAGTAGTCAGCTGGACTTACTGAATGTAACCACTAAAGTACAGTAAATCTTTGGTTATCTGGCAACTTTGAGGACAGTGGATGCATCTGGTTTTGGGATGATTGTGTCATTTTTATGATCCCTTCATTGTGCAGCCATTTTTTCTATTTATGTACTGGATTGAATAAGACCCAGATAACGTTAAATGCTGAATAATAGATGGCCAGGTAATTGATGATGCACTGTATATGAAGTATTTAACATAGGGTGTCGAGAAGAAGGAAACTCGTTTGTCAAACTCGGTAGTTTTGCCATAAGTACACACACTGTTTAATGAATCGATGTGTAATTTAACGAGGAAATTGGATTATTCTCGCAAATTGTATATAGTACAGTAGTATATAGTGTTTCTGTCTACATGCAATTTCCTCAATCCATTGACTGGTATCCATCACACTTTGATGTTTCAACTCCACAGATATATTTGTAGGTTTATGTTCAACAGATTGTTAAACTTTTTAGTTTTCTTATTATTTAGTTCCTGTAGTTTACCTTTAGACAGTTCTAGAGGTCACTGCCCAGGCTTCCCAGTCCTTGACCAGGTTTCCTGGTTGATGACCTGATCAGTCCAACAGTTGGTGCTGCCTGCACAGTTGAATGTAGGCAGCATAGCCAGGCTGATCAAGAACTCACAAACTTAACAAATTCCTTCTTTTAGAAAGCGAGGGAATTGTTGGTAATTGCTCTTAGGTATGAACAGAGGGTGTTGGAAAGTCTTGGTTCTCATTGCAACTCTGCTTTTCATTAAGATATTTTGCACCATCTGCAGATCTTCTTGCTTTCATTGGGAATGACTTTGGTGTGCAGATTTTGGGACCAGTCACTCAAAAAATTTTCAGTTGTATATTCTGATGTACATTTCTTACGTTTCAGGGAGTACAATTCAATTTTATACTTACTGAGGACTGTATGAGTAAGTGCTGTGTCCTGTTTTTTTAGAAGTCTATTATAATTTATGAAACAGATCTATACCTGAAGAGGGTTTCGGGGATCAATGCCCCCGCGGCCCAGTCTGAAACCAGGCCTCATCTCAAATACAGTGGACCCCCGAGTTTCGTAAAAACTTCACTCCTGAAGTCTGCTCAAGTGCCATTACCGAACGAATTTACTCCCTTAAGGAAAAATTTCACGTAGGTTAGTCTATTTCAGACCCCCAAAAATACACTTCCACAAGAACTTACAAAATTATACTTACATAATTGCACGATTTCCGGGGTATTCATTAACCGAGGGTCCACTGTATTTTTATTAATTATTTTGATTGGTATCTACTTTAGAAAACTTTAATAATAATAGACCCTTATGAACATCATTACATAAGTGTATTACAGGTGTCCACCTGATCTATTACCACCCTCTCTGTATTTATAAACTTTTTTCCTGTTGAATGATCCCTTTCCCCAAGAAATAGTCACTTAGACTTTTTTTTGGGGTTATCTTAGGTAATTTACATTGTGTATGATAATTGTACTTTTGTACCTATGCCTAAATAAACTTATTCTGTACCTAGAGGAATTTCAACTTAAAAGATTGACTTGCACTGGCTCTTCTTGAACCAAATAGATTTTCAAGTGTAGTGGATCACTTGTATTTATAAATATTTGCAATTTATTTTTTTGACACTTAACGCTCCTTTCTCTTTACTTCTAGTGGGTAGAACAGAAAGTATGGGAGTCGGGGGACAAACAGTTACTCTGGTTTCACGCACCTCTGGTCCACCAGCAGCCCTTAACCTGGCCTCCCCTGGGTCTGGTGGTGGTGGTTCATCTGTGCGTACAGTGTCCCATCCTGTAGGTGTCCCAGCCAGTAATGCTATTGTCACTTCGCCTGCTCATATGGCGTACCATATTCCAAGAGGCGCAGCCGCTGTTGCTAATATGGCAGCCCCTAGATCGCAGACAGTTGCCACTCCTATTGTTAGAACAACGGGACAACCTCTCAACCAGCAAAGTTCAAATGTTCCTGGACAGTAAGTAACTTCTAATTTTCAACATCCCCACCCATTTTTTTAACTATTATATCTTTTATTCTTTGCAAGTCTTAATTCCTGTAGTTTGCAGGTTTTAATATTTTGTTTAATATAAAAGATGAATGCATTAATTTTTTTGATACATTGAACCTAAAGAACAAAAAGTCACAATACCGTGACTGGAACAATACACAAATAACCCACACACAAGAGAAAGATGATGTTTCAGTTCGACCTGAACCATTAACTAGTAACACACTAACACATGAAGGTAAGGGAGCCAGTATACATACGAGAGATTAGCAACATACTCATTTACTCTTGTTTTTATTTTTTTATGTCAGGCGTAGCAGTACAATGGGACAGCGAGTAGTGCCAGTGTCGACCAGTGCAGGGTGTTATCGTGGTGCACCATCCCCTGCTCACACTGGCAAGGTTAGCCCAGCCATTCACCCTAATGTCACTGGAACTAGTCTAAGGTAAGACAGACAGTTCACATAGCTTGGTTTATTAACAAAAAATTAAACCTATAAATCATTCTTGTGATGGAGTGAATGATGATGAAAGTTTTTCTTTTTCGGGCCACCCTGCCTTGGTGGGAATCGGCCGATGTGTTAATAATAAAAAATAATAAAAATCATTCTTGTATTGTAAATAGTATACAATATCAAGGAGGGGTTTGGGATATTGGCAATTTGGAGGGACTTCTAAACTGTCGTATCTGAGCACCTCTGCAAAGACTGATTATGTATGAGTGAGATGAAAGTGTTGAATGATGATGAAAGTATTTTCTTTTTCTTTTTGGGTCACCCTGCCTCTGGGAGACTGCTGACTTGTTGAAAAAAAAAATGAAAGACTCCATGGGGAAGTGGAGACGAATCCTTCCTCTGGTAGCCATGCATATTGTAGGAGACAACTAAAATGCCAGGAGCAAGGTGCTAATAACCCCTTCTCCTGTATAAATTACTAAACTTAAAAAGAAGAAAAACCTTAGTTTTTTTTTTTTTTTTTTTGTCACCCTGCCTCAGTGGGGGACTGCTTGTATGTTGAAAAAAAAATCACAGAACAGCAAATGAGTCCTTAAACTTCAGGTCAGTGTCATCAGGTTGATGAGTAAGAAGCATGTGAAACACTAAGGTATCTTTATTGCTGAAATGTTTCACCTGCACAGCAGACTTTAACTGATTTCATATTTTCCGGCATATAAAGTGCGCTTCTTTTCCCAAAAGTGTCTTGGAAAAACAGCCTGTATCTTATATGCTCAAGGGTAGGCTTTGGGTTATGCTTTAGCAATTGTTTACTAACATTGCGTCACAACTGCTTGGAAACATCGTGCCAGCAAACAACCGACACTCATGCACTTTGTATGCCGGAAAATACAGTAAGTCTGTGGCCTCATGCCTCTGCTTCAAGCAGACTGACCATCTATCAAAGATAAGCATCTCAAAATCCTCTCCTACTGTCTCCAGTGTTGCAGTCACCTTTGTATTCAACTGATGTGGTAATGATGAGGTAATAACTCTACGTAAGTGTTGTACATGTCATATTCATCAGCTGTAAGTTTTAATGGTGTTTATTACCTGAAGTACTTTATATTGTTGGTCATCCTGGAGTACCTAATCACTGAAATTGTTTTGCTTGGCATTGGGGTAAAGGAGGTTTTGTGTGCAAGGGGCTTGGACATGCAGCAGGCATGTGTGAGCACGTTAGATAGGAATGAGTGGAGATGAATAGTTTTGGGATGACAAGCTGTTGGAGTGTGAGCACAGTAATATTTTATGAAGGGATTTAGGGAAATCGGTTAGCTGGACTTGAGTTCTGAAGGTGGGAAGTAGTACAATGCCAACACTTTAAAGGAGGGGTTTGGAATATTTGCTGTTTGGAGTGACATCTAAACTGTCGTATCCAAGCGCTTCTGCAAAGATGGTGATTATGTGTGAATGACAGTGAAAGTGTTGAATGATTGTGAAAGTTTTTCTTTTTTGGGTCACCCTGCCTTGGTTGGAGACGGCCAACATGTTGAAAAAAAAAAATTGCACTTCTGCTTAAGTATTGCATTAACCCATTAATCCCACTTCACTACTAACCCATCACAATGCCACCTGGAGATTTTAAGTTCAGTTCGTGGGTCTGTGGTGGATTTTTTATGTATGTTATTGACTTTTTCTTTTTAGCCAAACTTTATCATGTAGGTTTAAGTCTTTGAAGCTTGTAATTTTTTTTTCTGGAAAGAATGAGGTTGGAAACCAGGACCAAGCTAGTCCTACACTCTACCACTGTACTCTGATGGCTACATGTAACCATCAGTGATAACTACTTGTAGCCATCAAGATAGAGTGCAGGGCTAACAGATCTTGGCCTTGGGTTTGAACTCCTTCCTTTCCTTAAAAATATTGTATATCTTACAATAAGAGGTAAAATTAATTAAAAAAAAAGACCAAAAAGGGGTAACAAAACCCCTCTCACAGGCAACAGTTAATGGAAGGTAATGCATAGCTTGCTAGTGAGAGCATTCATCTCTCAACCACAAGGTTCTGGGTTCAATTCCCTGGCATGGACAAATTTGTGGACCAGTTTCCTCACACTTCTGAAGCCCCTGCCCACCTAGCAGTAAAAATAGGTACCTGTGTTGGTTGACTGCTGGGGTGTGTAAGAAAATGCTCCAGTCATGTGTAAGAAGCCTCTAGTACCTCCTGCAAGTATACAAATGTTAAATAAAAGTTGTGTGTGCCTAATAATAGTAATTTAAAAATAGGTGTTAATGGAAGGTGAATTAATTATCTGTACACTATTAATCCCTTTTTTCTCTGATAATCTCAAATCTGTTAAAATATTTTAAAATTACACTATACCTTTGAAGAGTTTAGAGAGTTTCACTACTCTTGGAGCCCGGCCATGGGCCAGGCTCGTCTGGTGCTTGCCTGGTCAACCAGGCTGTTGCTGCTGGAAGCCTGCTGCCCCACATATCCATCACAGCCTGGTTGATCTGGCACCTGGTGAAGATACTTGTCCAGTTTCCTCTTAAAGGCTTCTACACTTGTTCCAGCCGTGTAGGTGTGTGTAATGTTATCACAATACTGGTATTCTTGTTGCTGGCTTCATGGCCACTCAGTATTTAGAAGCAAATTATTTTTTTCATGGAAGGGCCACCCTACCTTGGTGGGAAATGGCTCATGTTAAAAAAATGAAACTTGGAAATGTCTGTTACAATGATCTACACTTACAAGTGAGATCCAGAAGACATTGACAAAATAATTGCATTATGGATGCTGTTCTGTAGTTACCAACATGTTTGACACAACCATGATATTACATAAAATAAATTATATTTCAACTGGTAACATGTTTCTTTGCAGTCTTGGTGTAGCACGAGGTTCCATGCCTGTAACTCGACCGGGTCAGCCATCAGGATCCATAACCACTTACCATGCTGGAGGACGAGCTGGTGGAGTGCCAAGTGGGACTATGAGAGGAGCTGGAGGCACGATGAGAGGGATGGTTACTGGTGATGGACCTAGAGGAACTGGGCCTAAGGCTGTTCACATAACACAACCTTTAGTTCAACCTCAGGTGAGATTTAAATGGAAGAATTGTATCTACTTATGTCACATTACACATGCATGTATATGTATACACAATCATCTAAGCTTTCTATTTACTTAATAGTGTAGTTCTTGCTTTTGTTTATTTCCTTTCATCTCCATGGGGAAGTGAAAAATAATACTTCCTTCATAAGCTATGCGTATATTAAGAGGCGACTAAAATGCCAGGAGCAAGGGGCTAGTAACCTCTTCTGTATAAATTAATAAATGTAAAGGGAAAAACACTTCTCTTTTTAGGTCACCCTGCTTCAGTGGAAGATTGCCGGTGTGTTAAAAGAATAAGATTATATCTGTAAATTTTCTAAACATTTATTGGTACAGTAAATCGATTGTCTGGCAGTTAATAATTTGACTTCAACATTATCCAGCTGACTTGTTCGTTTCAATACCTAAACAGATAATGTTGAAAATGAGTGTTCCAGGTTGAGTTGAAGTTTTTGTAGAAATTAGTCTCTCATAATTGTAGGGTTTTGGTTATATTTTTTGAATTTTTTTAGGCTCTGGGCATATGTGAGAGGGGCTTGAACATTCAGCAGGCATGTGTGACCATGTTAAAGAGTGAATGGAAGCAAATGGCTTTTGGGACTTGACATGCTGTTGGAGTGTGAGCAAGGTAACATTTTGTGAAGGGATTCAGGGAATCCAGTTAGCCGGACTTGAGTCCTGGAGTTGGGAAGTACAGTGCCTGCACACTGTAGGGGGGGAGGTATTTGTAGTTTGGAGGGACATCTGGACTGTAGTATCTGCATTCCTCTGGCAAAACTGATAAAGTGAATGATGGTGAAAGCTTTTCTTCTTTTTCAAGTAACTTTACCTCAGTGAGAGATGGCCGGTGTGTGAAAAATGTTATTAGTATTACTGATGCTATTGCTATTACTGCTTTTATATAATTCATGCCTTAAAGAATTATTAACATCAGTTAACTCTCAAAACATTTGCTTATTGATATAGAAATACGGAAGCACCGTGAGCGGTGTAATGAGCAACGTGGGACGCGGCGTGGCACCAGGATCCGGAACAGTGGCGTGCTCTACTGGTACCATCTACACGGGCAACCCCATGGTGACCACCATGGCTGGGCCTAACATTAACTCCCAGGCTACTATGAGAACACAAGCGCCCCCGGCTATAGCCGTGAGAATTACTACAGCTCCTGGTCCTAGTTCTGCTACATCGGCAGCGGTAAGATTACTTTTTATTGGGAAAAATTTTAGTATGAATGATAAATGATGTTCCATGCAAATGAATGGATGGAATTTTTTTTTTACATTTTATTGGTTTTAAACAGAATTACAAAAACATATCCATAAATAACTGTGACCGCAATCACTAATGCAAATAATTACAAAAATCAATACAAAACATACAGATAATCAATCTCCAGTAAAACAATTAAAGAACAATACCCTATCCCCGCCAACTACTATGTGCATACAATTATAGGCACCTATTACATTTAACCAGAATCATTATCCAACAACCTACGTGTGACCCTAATACATCAGGATAAATGTACAATATATAAAACAATTGGATGGAATTACTCTTGGTTGGCAAAGCATATAATGCATGAAAATGTGTCCTTGTTTACCTACTGATGCCTCCCAACTCAGACTGACATATTTAAACACTTTGTATGGGCCCAATCCATTGTGATGAAATATGACAGGAAAACAGTTAACTTTTTTCAAAAGTGTAACTATTATACTATTATTACTTGTAATCATAATTCAACCTTAAAGAAATAATTGTCTCCTTGTTTGTACTACAGTGGTCCCTAGAGTTAAGAGCACCTCGGAAATTGTACAATTATGTAAGTGTATTTTTGTAAGTGCTTTTGTAACTGTATTTTTGGGGGTCTGAAATGGACTAACCTACTTGCCATTATTCCTTAAGGGAGAAAATTCGTTCGGTAATGGCACTTGAGCAGCCTTCTGGAATGAATTATGCTCTTAACTCGAGGGTCCACTGTATTTTTAATTCCTATACAGTGGTACCTCGAGTTACGATATTTTTTCGTTCGAGAATGCTGTTCAAGTGCCATTACCAAACGAATTTATCCCCATAAGGAATAATGTAAAATAGACTAGTCCTTTTACACCCCCAAAAATATACTTACAAAAGCATTTAAAAAAATAAACTTACATAAAAGGGCGATTTTGGGGACCATCGTAACTCGAGGTACCACTGTATTTGTTTGTATACCTACTTAATAAGCTATGGCTAGTACTTAAGTAGTGTGTAAGCATTAGTATTAATCTGTCTGAAATGCTCCTCATGTTAATGGCATTCTTTTGTGCCTGACAATATTTTATTACACGTAAACTACATTACCTGTATACTCCAGAAAAGAAATAAACTTATACAGGTCGGCCTTCACTGATCCAGCAATCACTAATCCGGTTCCATCACTAATCCGGCACTAATTTTAGCTAGCATCTCTATTGATGGGTTAAATCAGTTGACACGAGTGAACTGCTAAAAGGTCTAGAGCAATGCAGTTTTATAAGTGAATGAGAAATAATGAACATTTACGTGCAGGATTAGTGATGGTCGACCTGTAATAGTATAGCAGCACACTGCTGATGTATCCAAATTTGCTTAATTCAAATAAATCTGTATATTTAATTATACCTTCAAGGTAAGTAAGTGCCTTGGTGCTGGTGAAGGCTTCTGAATTTAAATGTCGATGAAAAAAGGGAGGTGGTAATTTCATGTACTGGCCAGGGAGGTACATTGTTTAGGAGTGAAGAAGAGCAGGATGCGAGTGTGGGGGAGGTGCGTGAGGCATTACGTAGAATGAAAGGGGGTAAAGCAGCTGGAACTGACGGGATCATGACAGAAATGTTAAAAGCAGGGGGGGATATAGTGCTGGAGTGGTTGGTATTGACAGAGAGCATGTATAGTTCCTTTATATAAAAGGAAGGGGGATAAAAGAGAGTGTAAAAATTATAGGGGAATAAGTTTACTGAGTATACCAGGTAAAGTGTATGGCAGGGTTATTATTGAAAGAATTAGAGGTAAGACAGAGAGTAGGATTGCAGATGAGCAAGGAGGCTTTAGAGTGGGTAGGGGATGTGTAGATCAAGTGTTTACAGTGAACCATATATGTGAACAGTATTTAGATAAAGGTAGAGAAGTTTTTATTGCATTTATGGATTTAGAAAAGGCATATGATAGTGGATAGGGGACCAATGTGGCAAATGTTGCAAGTGTATGGAATAGGTAGTAAGTTACTGAAGGCTGTAAAGAGTTTTTATGAGGATAGTGAGGCTCAGGTTAGGGTGTGTAGGAGAGGGGGAGATTACTTCCGGTAAAAGTAGGTCTTAGACAGGGATGTGTAATGTCACCATGGTTGTTTAATATATTTATAGATGGGGTTGTAAAAGAAGTAAATGCTAGGGTGTTGGGGAGAGGGGTGGGATTAAATTATGGGGAATTAAATGCAAAATGGGAGTTGACACAGTTACTTTTTGCTGATGATACTGTGCTTATGGGAGATTCTAAAGAACAGTTGCAAAGGTTAGTGGACGAGTTTGGGAGAGTGTGTAAAGGTAGAAAGTTAAAAGTGAACATAGATAAGAGTAAGGTGATGAGGGTATCAAACGATTTAAATAAAGAAAAATTGGATATCACATTGGAGAGAGGGATTATGGAAGAAGTAAATGTTTTCAGATATTTGGGAGTTGACGTGTCAGCGGATGGGTTTATGAAGGATGAGGTTAACCATAGAATTGATGAAGGAAAAAAGGTGTGGTGCGTTGAGGTATCTTTGGAGACAAAAAACGTTATCCTTGGAGGCAAAGAAGGGAATGTACGAAAGTATAGTGGTACCAACACTCCTATATGGGTGTGAAGCATGGGTTGCAAATTCTGCAGCGAGGAGGAGGCTGGAGGCAGTGGAGATGTCCTGTCTAAGGGCAATGTGTGGTGTAAATATTATGCAGAAAATTCGGAATGTGGAAATTAGGAGGTGTGGAGTTACTAAAAGTATTTGTCAGAGGGCTGAAGAGGGGTTGTTGAGGTGGTTTAGTCATTTAGAGAGAATGGATCAAAGTAGAATGACTTGGAGAGCGTATAAATCTGTAGGGGAAGGAAGGCGGGGTAGGGGTCGTCCTAGAAAAGGTTGGAGGGAGGGGGTAAAGGAGGTTTTGTGGGCGAGGGGCTTGGACTTCCAGCAAGCATGTGTGAGCGTGTTAGATAGGAGTTAATGGAGTCGAATGGTTTTTGGGACATGACGATCTGTTGGAGTGTGAGCAGGGTAACATTTTGTGAAGGGATTCAGGGAAACCAGTTATGTAATTGATTTAGTTGGACTTGAGTCCTGGAAATGGGAAGTACAATGCCTGCACTTTAAAGGAGGGGTCTGGGATAGTGACAGCTGGGAGGGACTATTCTCAGCTGTCATATCTGAGTGCCTCTGCAAAGACAGTGATTATGTATGAGTGTGGTGAAAGTGTTGAATGATAATGAAAGTATTTTCTTTTTGGGGATTTTCTTTCTTTTTTGGGTCACCCTGCCTCGGTGGGAGACGGCCGACTTGTTGAAAAAAAAAAAATTCCTTCCATGGATCAAACGTACTTACCTCCCATTCCCAAAGCACTGTTTCATCCCTAATATACTACTACTACTACCAATATACTAGTATACTATTAGTATACTACACTTGTAGTATAAGGATCTACAAATAACCAGCAATAAAATGAGGAACATTAATACTGTACTTACATCATCATTCAGTTCCTCTCCTAAGTGCGGGTTATTTGTGAATTGTTCTGGGCACAGTATTGTGACCTTCATTCTTTATGAGGATAGTAAGGATAACTTTCTTAAAACGCAGGTAACATCACAGGCCGGTACAAATATAGGTGCCATAGCAATGACTTCTCCATCTGGCACTACTCCCGGCACCATTTTGACTCACCATCCTACGCTGCAGCGAGCACACCAGGATCATCACGTCCCACTTAAAACACCTATTGGTCAGTACTGATTACCTATATTTTCTAGGCACTATATGACTTTTTTTTTTACATGCTGGCTGTTTTCTACCGAGGCAGGTTGACCTGAAAAAGAATCTTTCACCATCATTTACACTATCACTGTGTTTCTCTACTAATAATAACAATGAAGGTTCTAAGTATGTGTATTACATTATTGATGTAGATCATAAGGTATTTTGTATCTTGTACATATAAGTACTCTTTCTTTTTCCTTGACAATTGTGGTTGATTTTCCTCTAGTTTTTGTGGGTTGATTCCCATGGAGTAACCAGTTCTTGACTTTCTTGATGTGAGTATCCTTCAAGAATTACTTTCATGCTCATGATGGGCCCTTGATCCAAGTTATTGGAGTTACCCTTTCTTGGAGCATTTCCAATTGCCTCCTGCTCTTTATTTGCTGTATGACCTCTATGGGTTTAGCACTTCCCCAGGAATTGATGAAGGGAAAATGTAGGGGTGCATTGAGGCATCTCTGGAGACAATGAACTTCATCCTAGGAGGCAAAAAGGGTATGTATAAGAGTATAGTGGTACCAACACTCTTGTATGGGTGTGATGCATGGGTTGTAAATGTTGCAGCAAGGAGGCGGCTGTATAGGTGTCATGTCTGTATAGGTGTCGTGTATTATGAGTTTTTATTCTTTCTTTTTTTTTCCCCGTTTCTTAATAGTTCTTATTCCTGTCATGGTTTCTTTCCAATTTAGGCTTGTCTGAGACTGGGTCATGCTCAGTCATGATCCCCAGAGCCTTGAACAGTCATAAATTGGTTAATTTGACTTGAAATACAACTGCATTTTTTGTTTTGCTTTTTAAATTGATTAAAAGATTTTAACTAGCTACAAAAGTAGCTTTTCTATTTTTTTGAGTGAACACCAGTAGCACTACAAAAATAACTTTGCCGTTCTTTACAGTGCGAACACCAGTAGCTGCACACCAGACGAACAAGTCGGGGGTTCAAGCGCAGGCATTGGCATTTTCTGATGGCCCTAAAGTGATCACACAGCCAGCTCAAGGTCCACCTCTGGCCTTGGCTCAGATCTCTGGGCTCACAGGGGTTAGTACTCAGAAGACCCAGGTTCAGACACACACTGTTCAACAACATCCCACCAATGTTCAGCTCAGAGGTTGGTAATTTCAGTATTATATTTTATTTGAAAATATTGCAAGTCTAATATGAGTATGTGCTAAATAAATAACTACTGTCACTGAATAAGTAAATAAACAAATTATTACAATAACTAAATATCAGTATTGAAAAGTAACTAAATGAGTACAAGTTACGGACTTGGTGCCTTCATTGTGAGTGAGTATCTTAACTTTCCTCTCCAAAGTACAGGAGGGCTTTGCTTTACAGCATTTTGCTAATGCAGCAGTTTTCAATTACTATAGCCATTCTTCATTTATTCAGACTTCCTACAATAATAAGCTAAGGAAGAAAATATTTTAAGGTAAGTAATGTGTGTACTGTATATGTATTTTTTAAGCCTAGCTCTATTGCTCACTTAATATATGATAGTGTAAACATGTTATTAGGCTTTTATATGCATTTGAAAGAGGAAAAAATGCAATGTTTAGCTTTACAGCAGTAGCCTGGAACATGACCTGCTGTATAAGCAGGGCCCTCCTGTTGTATTTATCTTTTGACATGTGTTCACCTGCACATAACCCTTAGTGAAATTTATGCAATGTTCTTTTGAACTTACTCTTTCAGTGGTCGTCATGTAGATCTGTTATTGATGCCAGGATCCCTCATGTAGATCTACGTTATTGATGGCAGGGTCCCTCATGTAGATCTACATTATTGATGCCAGGGTTCCTCGTGTAGATCTACATTTTGAGCACAACTCCCTCAGATTAGGTGTAAGTGGTAAATTTTGGCCTAGACATGAGAGAATGGGTCTGTGCGATGAGTGCACAGTATAAAAAAAAATCCTACCCCATGCAGTGCATGGTGGGAGAAGCAAAATTGACTTTGTGTTTAGTTTAAAACAGCAACTTTGAGGTGTTTTCTAGCATGGTTTTCATGATAATATTAGCTGTTTCTTGGTTTCATTTGATGGAATGGAAGATTTACTACTGAAATAGAGATGATTTTGGTTGGTTTCAAAATCAGAAGTAGCTTGAAATTGGGCTCAACATAATATAAATATTCGATTTTTGCCATTTTCCTAAGAATGGTTAAGGCTTCCCTACACTCCTGGTCTGTTTTATGGCATAGATCTGATTCAATTATTGGAACACTGTAAATGTTGACCAATCAGTCCTAGTTACGTTTTATTATCTGTGAAATAAAGTAAGTCTGATTTTTGTGATGATTAATTTAAAACTGAAGCAAGTGTAATATAGGAGAGGCCTTTTTGTGATTAATGAACAGAGTAAATGTTGTTTTAATACCTGCAAGGTCTACAATGTATATTTTAAACTCTTTATTAACTGGAATTTTTTTAAATTTTGTGTAAAACTGTCCAAATTACTGACTACTGTTCATGTTTTAGGGTAGTTATGATACTTGGATGTGTGGTTTCTTGTGCTCAGTGGATGGAACGGAAAGCATACTAGTGAAAGAGCTAATAATTTGATAGATTGGACCAATAAAATTAGCCTAAAATAGGACTCAAAGCAGATTAAGTTGCCAGTGTGTAAATTATGCCCAGACCGCTAACTTTGCACCTGTGTAATTCCATAAGTTTACCATCAAATTTTGTACTTTTGGTATTACCTTCAGAAAAGATTCTCTGCCATTTTAGAAGATTTTTTATTAATACAAACACTGAGAGCAATATTAATATTGGGGATTAATTACAAGTTGTATAAAAAATGTTTTTGAAAAATAATTTTCCAATCTAAATTTAACAAATTGTTGCAGCTGGTGGTGGTGGTGTTGGTCGTGTCATGGGTGGAGGAGGCATCCCTGTCGCTAAAGTACTTCCACAGCAAGCCACAGCTACCTCCCAGGGACCAATATCTGTAGCCACCACACAGAGAGCCTCTCATGGGCAGGTGCGGGCACAGTCCCCCGGACAAGCGGCCGATAGCCAGCCTGCCCACACCAGCGTGTTTTTGCATCGGGCGCATGCTGGTAGGTTTATTATTTACTGTATTTCCCGTCCTTTCCCTCTTGTATATATACTGGCTCCCTTACCTTCGTGTGTTGGTGTGTGACTAGTTAATGGTCCAAGTCAGACTCAGTTGTCTTATAAAATTCCTCTATATAATGTGATTCTTTTGTACATGTGATTTAAAAAGAACATTCTGAATTGAAAAGTTCATACTATGAAGGCCTTCTGCACGCTGTTCAGTTTTGGATGTAATTTTTCAGTTGCTGCTACAAAAAATTGCAAAATATAAAGGAATTTTATTGAACTTATTGTATTCATTTGGTTTAATTGATATTGAGTAGTGTGCCTGTGTTTTGATTAGTGAATGGAGTATTGTACCTCCACCAATTGTGTAGTGGATGGAGTATTGTACCTCCACCACTTGTGTAGTGGATGGAGTATTGTACCTCCACCACCTTGTAGTGGATGGAGTATTGTACCTCCACCACCTGTGTAGTGGATGGAGTATTGTACCTCCACCACCTGTGTAGTGGATGGAGTATTGTACCTCCACCACCTTGTAGTGAATGGAGTATTGTACCTCCACCACTTGTGTAGTGGATTGAGTATTGTACCTCCACCACCTTGTAGTGGATGGAGTATTGTACCTCCACCTCTTGTGTAGTGGATGGAGTATTGTACCTCCACCACCTGTGTAGTGGATGGAGTATTGTACCTCCACCACCTGTGTAGTGGATGGAGTATTGTACCTCCACCACCTTGTATTGGATGGAGTATTGTACCTCCACCACCTGTGTAGTGGATGGAGTATTGTACCTCCACCACCTGTGTAGTGGACAGTATTGTACCTCCACCACCTTGTAGTGGATGGAGTATTGTACCTCCACCACCTTGTAGTGGATGGAGTATTGTACCTCCACCACCTGTGTAGTGGACGGAGTATTGTACCTCCACCACTTGTGTAGTGGACGGAGTATTGTACCTCCACCACTTGTGTAGTGGACGGAGTATTGTACCTCCACCACCTTGTAGTGGATGGAGTATTGTACCTCCACCACTTGTGTAGTGGACGGAGTATTGTAAATCCACCACCTGTGTAGTGGATGGAGTATTGTACCTCCACCACCTTGTAGTGGATGGAGTAATGTACCTCCACCACTTGTGTAGTGGACAGAGTAATGTACCTCCACCACTTGTGTAGTGGACGGAGTATTGTACCTCCACCACTTGTGTAGTGGATGGAGTATTGTACCTCCACCACCTGTGTAGTGGATGGAGTATTGTACCTCCACCTTGTAGTGGACGGAGTATTGTACCTCCACCACTTGTGTAGTGGACGGAGTATTGTACCTCCACCACTTAGCAGCCTCTTTGCTTCTTCCTCGGTTGTATGTATCGCTACTTTGAGCTCAATTTCAAGGTACAGTGGTACCTCGACTTACGATGGTCCCCAAACTCACCCTTTTATGTAAGTTTATTTTTTTAAATGCTCTTGTAAGTGTAATTTTGGGGGTCTAAAAGGACAAGTCTATTTTACATCATTCCTTATGGGGATAAATTCGTTTGGTAATGGCACTTGAACAGTATTCTGGAATGAAAAAATATCGTAAGTCGAGGTACCACTGTACTTGTTATTGTCAAACCAATCAAAATCATCTCTATTCCTGTAATATATCTTCCATTCTATCAAATGAGAACAAGAAAACGAGAATACAACAATAAATACCATACGAAAATAGACTGCAAAATCGCTGTTTTAAACCAAAAACATGGTCAGTTTTTTTTTCCTCATTATGCACTGTGTGGTGCAGGAATTTTTTTTATACTGTGCACACTGACTGCACAGACCCATTCTATCACATCTAGGCCTAACAGCCTGTTTCTGCTTGATTTGAGGGCGCTAGAATTTAGGCGTACTAGTACGTCAATAACCCCAGTGCGTAAGACGTACTAGTACGACCAAAACCCCGAAAGGGTTAAAAACTAAGTTGTGCCCCAGGTGTTTCATATAGCAAATAAGTCACGATTGTGGTGTTTCAATTTAATAAGTTTATATTGAAAACAGTGGTTCAGCAGATGGTTTTTTCATATGCTTGTACTATAACTGTGATATAGGTGAACTGTTTTTAAGTTTGGCTCCCACCGAGGCTAGGTGACCCAGAAAAGAAGAAACACTTTTACCATCTCTCACTCTATCACTGTCTTGCCAGAGGGGCACTGATACTACAGTTCAAAACTGCAAATATTCCCATCCCTCCAGAGTGCAGGCACTGTACTTCCCACCTCCAGGACTTGAGTCTGGCTGACTGGTTTCCCTGAATTCCTTAATAAATGTTTCCTTGCTCACACTCCAACAGCACATCAACTCATAAAAACCACTTGTGTGTGTATTATAATTGAATCATGACTAATCTCAATCATGAATCATAACTAATCTCAATCATGAATCATAACTAATCTTGGTGATGAATCATATCTAATCTCAACCATTGTAACTTATATGTATACTTCATTCATTCAATGAGTGTCTTGTCAGAAGGGCACTGATGTCACAGTTCAAATGACCTTCAAGCTTCTCCATCTCCACCCTTCCTTTTGTATCCTGTTGTATTACTTGTGCATTGACACAAATAAATTACTTATCAAATGCTGATACTGCAGGAGTGACTGTAACAAGTGGGGTGACGGTGGGCCAGGGAGAGCGAGTAGTGACGACGATGCCGCAGTACAGTATCGCACCGCCTTATTACTACGAACAAGCTCAGAACACGTACCAGGTAAGTTTTTAAAAGTTCCCTCCTAAGTAGTATTGTTTTGTTTTTTTCTTTTTTCAACAACCCGGCCACATGTATATATCCCACAGAGGCCGGATGATCCAAAGAAAAACCAAAGTTTATCTAACACACCGACTGTTTCCCACTGAGGCAGGGTGACCCCCCCAAAAAAAAGACACAAAAGTTTCTTCTTACATTTAGTAATTTATATAGGAAAAGGTGTTACTACCTCCTTGCTCCTGGCATTTAGTAGGTTATACAGGAGAAGGAAAGGGGAACCATTTGCCTGTTTTTTTTCTGGGTCAGGACTGGACCATTGATGACTAACTATATTGGTGCCCAGCTCCGAGTTGAGCTGTTACTTTGCCTTTATACCTTTAATGAGTTCTGAGTTTTTCTACTCCTGGAGCCCGGCCATAGGTCAGGCCCACATGGAAAATTTTCAGTGGACACGGCCTGTTCCTCACGTGTCTTGTACAAGCTATGAACTCTCTTGCTTCAACATTGAGCTATTTGTGGAAATGTACACCAAAGGTGAATTTTAAATTATCTGTCAGTCCCTCTTCTGCTTTCCAATTTTTTTTTCTCAACTCACCCACTCCCTCCTCCTCCCCATCCATTATGTTTTTCTTCTTACCTCTCTTCCTTTCCCAATCTGTTTTTCCTTCTTCCTTCTCCTTCCCTTTTCTTTTACCTCTCTTTCCTCCCTCCCTATTGAAATGTGTAGCTTATAGTATATACATGTACAGTGGACCCTCGGTTAACGAAAGGTTCCGTTAACGTAAGCTTCGGAAAACGTAAGCTTTTTTCGTAATCGGTTAGCGAAAAATTCCTCGGTTACCGAAAGGTATTAGACGTGTCCACCTGCTCCGCGCAAGCGCAGGACGCCAGTGAAGTTTGTTTACCATTGAGAGAACATTACCTAGCGCACTCTTTCAAAGATTCACAATATATTTGGTGTCTTTTTTGGTGGTTTAGTTATTGTCACTGTGAAATAAGTCACCATGGGTCCAAAGAAGCTTCCTAGTGGCACCCCTGTGGTAAAGAGAGTGAGGAACACCATCGAACTGAAGAAGGAAATCATAGAAAAATATGAGTGGTGTACGTCTGAGTGATCTTGCCAGGATGTACAAGAAAACTCCATCTACTATCGGCACTATCCTGGCAAAGAGAAAAGAGATCAAGGAAGCTAATGTTGCAAAAGGGGTTAATTTGTTAACGAAACAAAGATCGAAAACAGTGGATGAGGTTGAGAAGTTGTTGTTGGTGTGGATCAATGAAAAACAGTTAGTTGGTGGAGGAGCACAGGGTAGAGCTAACAACTGAAGAGCTGCAAGAGCTTCATCTGGAACAGCAACAGACCACAGCTGAGGTTATTGCTTCACAGGAGGAGAGAGAGAGAGATAAGGAGGTGCCTTCTTCAGTGCTTAAGGAGATGTGTACAAAGTGGAATGAGTTGCAGACATTTGTTGAAAGATACCACCCTGAGCAAGCTGAAATGAGCCTTCTGTGCAACCACTTCAGTGACAGAGCCATGTTGTACTTCAGAAAAGTGTTGAAGAGTCGCCAGAAACAGAGGACTCTGGACAGTTACTTCACCAGGCAGGGGTCTAGTGACTCAAGCTGGTCCTAGTGGCATTAAAAGACCAAGAAGGGAAGTAACCCCAGAAAGGGACTTGTTACCTGAAGTCCTTTTGGAGGGGGATTCCCCTTCCAACCATTAACACCCTGCCCCCTGTCAGCAACTCTACCTTCCAGATGCCTGCAACTCTTCAATAAAAGTAAGTAAATGTTATTGGTTTTTTTTTTTTTAGTGATTATTTTTTTGTGGAACGAATTAATTGTATTTACATTATTTCTTATGGGAAATAAGGTTTCAGATAACGAAAGATTCAGATTAAGTAATAGCTCCTGGACTGGATTAATTTCGTTAACCGAGGGTCCACTGTACATTCATGCAAGTTTATACAAAGTTCTGGTAGATTTTGTGTTTAGAGTTTTGCAGCTGAATTGTGTTTAAGGACAGCTTGACTCATTACTATCCATCTCCCTCTTACTTTGAAGGGGAGTGCTGTAATGCTGGTGAAGGGCTCTTCATCCAGATAATTGGTGCTAACCTCCTTCTGTCAAACATGATTACCTCCCATTCCCCAGGTCCTGTGTGACCCACAGTGCCTGCACTTTGGAGGTGGGAGTGGGAATGTTGCTGTTCAGAGGGCCATCTGAACTGTGATGTCACCATTCTTCTGGAAAGACAGTGACTGAATGAATGATGGTGAATGTTTCCTCTCTTTTGGATCACCCTACCTCAGTGGGAGATGGCCAGTGTTAAAAATAAAATAAATGAACCCTCCTAATACTTTTTTTCACATCTTCCATTGCAACAGGTTGGTGGAACAAACCTGGTATCTCACACCCACTATGGCCCTGCTAGCATGCAAGGTACAAGCCTGAGAGTAACAGCTGGACCGTCCAACACCAGTGTGCTGGGTGCCAGTGGAATCAACGGACCCGGACAGGTGGGAGAAGTTCCCACTACTCAAGGCACTGTTCCTGTTCCATCTATGAAACCTAATGCATCTCCAAGACCATCCATTCTAAGAAAGAGACCAGATAATGATGGGTAAATAAACCTTTTCTTTAGGCTAAGTTTTAAATTACCGTATTTTATGGTGAACGAGACGCTCCAGTGTTGAGGACCCTCCCCAGTTCTGATTGGCTAAATTTTGAAAAAAAAAAAAAAAGTTAAAAGGTACTTCACCCTCCAAGATGGTGGGTAAATTTTTGAGACCTGTTTTGGAAAAAGTGTAGCGTCTTTGACACCGTAAAATACAGTACCCTATACAGGAGGGCCCCGTTCATACAGCTCTAAATATGGCACTGGTCACCTTTCCCTTACACAATTGTTGTATGAAAATGGCAGTAATTGTAGCACAGCAGTAAAAGCACCCAATATAATGAACAATGAAAGCCAACAAAAACATGGAACACTGAAAATAGTTGCTATATACACAACCCTTCTGCATCTCTTCATTGTTTATTTCCTGTATCCAGGACTGGACTCTTGATTGTGGCAGGTACAGTGCCTGCCCTCTGAAGGAAGGGCAGGTATGTTGCAGTTCAGAGTTATTTGAATTTTGATGTGTGTGCACTTATGGCAAGACTGCTTTTAATGAATGATGGTAAATGTGTGTTTTTCTTTGTTACATTACCTTGGCAGGAGGTGGCTGATGAGGTAAAAAAAAAAAATACATCAATGCACTACACCAAAACAAGCAGAGGTATATAGAGTAAGATCCCCATATCCGTGGGGAATATTACACAGCCCTGCCACGGATACTGAAACCACGGATAGTAGCGAACCCTATACTACATGTATATAAGTCCTATACTACATACCTATTATAAAGTTTGTTTGATAAATTATGCACACTAAGTGGAGAATTGTCGCTTTTTTTTTTTTATTGATGGGAAGCACTTCATGGCTTCTCTTAGGCTTTGAAAAACTTCCACTATCACTACCTTTGCACTTTGAGGCCATTATTAAGCAGATTTAAGGGTTATTTTAGGGTCATGGTAAACTGCGTATAACAAACCGTGGATACCTGACACGCGGATATGGGGCTCCTACTGTACAGAGAAATAGCTTTGATCTCCCTCACACCTTCATTGATTTCATTGTTTGAGTGTGCCATTTTATGGTGCGCAGCACCTCATACATGGCACTGCAAGGTTCGGTATTATTGGTCATGCTACGCAGCACTTCATACATAGCACAGGAAGGGGCAGTATTATTGGTTATGCTGTGCAGCACCTCATACATAGCACAGGAAGGGGCAGTATTATTGGTATGCTGTTCAGCACCTCATATATAGCACAGGAAGGGGGATCAGTACTAGTTGACCAGAGCTCCTAGGACTGAGGTGCCAGGTTCAGACAGGACTGTGTCATGGAATCAAATTGGAATAATTTAGGTTTAGAAAGGATGTAGGAAAGTACTAGTTTGGCACTGCCTCGAAGCATCATTGAAGCAGGCACTTTAGGTAACTTTAAAAGTAGGTTGTGTAGGTACATGAGTGGGGGTGGTAAGGTGCAAGTGGGACCTACTTAGCACAGGCCAGTGTACCTACTGGAGAACTCTAGTCGTTACATTTTTATGTATAAATACATGGAATCCATAACCTAGTAAGCTGGAACTCAACAGCAGTTAAACAGACTGATCTGGAAAACAAAATGGAAGATTTGTTTCTGAATAAGAGTTATTCCAGAATAAGCGTGCAGATAAGTGGTGTTTGACTTAATAGAATTTAACTTTTATCAAAACTTGAAGTTTCGAAATTGGCTTTTTTTTTTTTTTTTTTTTTTACCTTGCCATTGGCAAATGATTTATAGTACGGCATTAATTTTTTACCTTGAAAATCAGTATGTATATAATTTTATCTTCAGGAACTTGAAGTAAATAGTACACAAATCTTCACAAACTTTGGGATGTGTTAGATAACATTTTAGATAAAATGTTTAATTTTTTTTTTTTTTTTTTATTACAGAATTCCCTTAAAAGCCACCAAAAACCTGACTGCAGCACTCTCTCTACCAATGCCCTCTCCTCCATCTCCAAAGAGACCAGACTCACGGGGTAATGGCAATGCATCCTCAGGATCTACGACTATTTCTGCTAATTCTTCACCTGGTAAGCACTGATTCATTGTATGTGAGTGTGTGTGTGTGTGTGTGCACGTGCGCAAACCACCACCACATCTTGATTTTAGAGAAGCTTATTTTGTCAGGTGTTGAGAGTTTTCCTGCCACTGCAGTCTGGCTTTAATCCAAGCCTCTCTGAAGGAGAGCAAAATTTGAGGATCTTTGAAGAAATGTTTTGTCAGCTAGTGGCTTTGTATTGGATTGAAGAAGTCACTGGCTGGTAAAACATTTCCTCAGTATTGGATTGAAGAAGTCACTGGCTGGCAAAACATTTTCTCAGTATTGGATTGAAGAAGTCACTGGCTGGCAAAGCATTTTCTCAGTATTGGATCGAAGTCACTGGCTGGCAAAACATTTCCTCAGTATTGGATTGAAGAAGTCACTGGCTGGCAAAACATTTCCTCAGTATTGGATTGAAGAAGTCACTGGCTGGCAAAACATTTCCTCAGTAAAGATTCCCAAGTGTTGAACAAGTCTTTCATTCTTCAACTTTGTTGGTTTTCTAAACCATTTACATCACAGGCCTCTTTGTTGAGTGCTTGATGAATCAGGCTGTTGCTATTAGCAAGCCAAGACTAACTGGCTTATATATCACTTGCAATGGTGGTAATCCAGTTTCCTCTTGGTTTGCCTTGCTGACACTAATAGCACTCTTGTGTCATTTTAGAGATTATATCCATCCTTTCAAGTGTTCTGTCAGCGCACTGGCTGTCTCCCACCAGCCAGGGTGACCTAAAAAAAAAAACGAAAGCTTTTCTCTTTACGTGTAGTAATTTATGTAGGTGTTCTTTAACCCTTAATCTGTCCACACGTAGATATACGTTCACGCGCGTAGCTGACCGAACGTACATCTACGTTTTATTTTACATTCGTTCAAATTTAGTGCGATAGGCCTGAGTTGCCTAGACATGAGAGAATGGGTCTGCGCCCTCAGTGTGCGCAGTATTAAAAAAATCGGGGACCACTTAGTACCTTGTGGGAGCACCAGTTCGATTGAGTGCCAGCTAGAGCAAATAGTGTGGCAAACACCAGGGATTCAATGATGTTATGTCACATTAACACTCCCCTTATAAGAGGAAAGTAAAAATAGGTTAGATAAATACATGAGTGGCTGTGGGTGGGTGTGAGTTGGACCTGACAAGCTTGTGCTACTATGTCTGATGCCATGCTCCTTCCTTCAGAGGATGTGACCTGACTAGGTGGGTCATTGGTCTAAGTTGGGGGGTGACATGGACCTGCCTTGCATGGGCCAGTAGGCCTGCTGCAGTGTTCCTTCTTTCTTATGTTCTTATGTATTCGGCAGGCTGGCTGGCTTTGGCTGACTCTCTATCTGTCTATAACTTTGTCTGTCTATATCTTTGTCTGTCTATATCTTTGTCTGTCTATATCTTTGTCTGTCTATATCTTTGTCTGTCTATATCTTTGTCTGTCTATATCTTTGTCTGTCTATATCTTTGTCTGTCTATATCTTTGTCTGTCTATATCTTTATCTGTCTATATATTTGTCTGTCTATATCTTTGTCTGTCTATATATCTATCTATATCTATATGTCCTATATCTCTGTCTCTCTCTCACATGTACACATAAGTACAGTTATTATACATAGTGTAAATTACCTAGGATAACCCAAAAATTCCAGGCAAAATGCTATACAATGCTTGTAGATATAATACATAATAAGCATGGAAACCCCTGGCAAGTAATACGCATCTTCACTTCTGCATCTGCATCGTGTATAATACCTGTTGGCTTACGAGACGCACTCTGAGACTGAGACAAGCAGACGGAAAGACATACACAGGCACAGATAAGCAGAGCTAGACAAACAGACAGACAGATACAGACAGAGAGATACAGATAGACAGACAGACAGATATTGAAAAAGGGAGGGTTCCCTCCAGCACTGCTGACATTTATCAAATGTCACTGGGCTGTCAAGAGTTATCTGACACTTGTCAACACACCATTCTTCAAGGAGTTTCATATACTCCAGGCACACAGGCAGACAGAAAGAAAGATAAGCAAACCTAGACAGATACAGACAGATAGACAGACAGATAGACAGACAGACAGATAGACAGACAGATAGATAGATAGATAGATACAGACATATAGACAGACAGATAGACAGACAGACAGGTAGACAGAGTGAAAAAGCAAGGGTTCCTTGCACACATTCATTCGTCAATGTCACTCTTATCAGTAGTTATCTGGCCATTGTCATAACACCATTCTTCAAGGAGTTTCATATATACTCCAGGATGTCTAAAACATTGCTGGGACCTATAAATACTTTGTATATATTTATAGACAATAGTAAATGACCAAGGCAGGTGAAATTGTTCACCTGTTGGGGTGATTGTGACTATTTGAGTACTATTTCAGTACATAATATTAGTGTTAGAACAAAGATTGGCTATAAAATCACAAGAACTATTGTAAATTGTAATTATCAGAACATAAAAATTATATAAATTAAAATAAAAACTAGAAAAAAAAGTATATCAGCATTACTTCTGCAAGCGGCAGGACTTGATGTTGCCGTCAGGTGAGCATCCAGTACCAAATTGGCGGGCTTATATCTCGGTAAGTACTGGCCCAAATTTCTTTTTTTTTTTAGCCTATCCTGTTTATAAAAATGTCGTGTCAGTATCATATATACACTTGTGTAGTGTATCTTCCCTTTTATACAGCTGGTCCCTTTGCGTGTGACGTCACGGTACCCGCTGACGTCAGAGGCTCGTGCGTCACGGTACCCGCTGTATAAAAGGGAAGATACACTACACAAGTGTATATATGATACTGACACGACAAAAATGCGCTCTTCATTTTTAAAAAAAATGATTTTTTTTTTTTTTTTTCAAAATATTCGTTCAGCTACGCGAGTGAACGTATATCTACGTGTGGACAGTTTAAGGGTTGAACTGCTAAAACTCTAGCCTTCTACTAGATGCCATCTTGAATCAACCCTGATACACAACATTCTTAACATGGGTCTTAGTCCCAGGTTTGTTACCATAGATACCTGCTTTTCTCAGTACAGTGGACCCCCGGAAATCGGCTGGTCCGATTATCGGCCGGCTTGATTATCAATCGCTTTTATCGGCCCGCTTCCCAGACCTGTCCGCCTGCCCCGCGCTTGCACGCCTCACCGAGCAGGCATCTTGAGCCAGTCTAGCTTTGTTTATCACAATAAATTCATTGTGTTTAGTGCTTGTTTATTGATTGTGACTGTGAAATAAGCCACCTTGGGCCCAAAGAAACTTCATAGTGGCAGCCCTTTGATAAAGAAAGTGACAAACACGATAGAATTGAAGAAAGAAATTGTAGCAAAGTACCAAAGTGGAGGAGGAAGAGAGGGGAGAATGTGCCTTCTTCAGTGATTCTACGATATGTACGATTCTAAAGCAGCACAAGTCGATAAAGGCTATAGCACCAGCCAGCGATAAAGTGTAGCATTAACAGTGTAGCAAGTAAGTTAAGCCATTAATCGATAGAAAAATGACGACACGAAACTTAACTCCTCCATTGTTTGTTTGAGGAATATAGGGACACTGAGACCAGAGCTGCCCTCTACCAACATCTCCAAGGTAAGTGTAAATATTTCTTATTTATATAAGTGTGAAAATTTCTTATTTATAAATTATGTACAGTTGTTTGTGTGAATAGTGGTGGTGGCTTTCTGCTGCAGCCAACCGCCACCACGGCTTATGGTCAGTGGCCCTTATACCCAACAACAACAAACACACTACCACCAGTCCTTCCACTCGTAATGACATGTTTTATTCATTCTAGAGTTTATATCATGTTTCTATGTTATTAATATTGTTTATTATGTCATATTAGATGAATTGTGCTAGATAAATACAGTGGTACCCCGGTTTACGATATTTTTTCATTCCAGAATGCTGTTCAAGTGCCATTACCAAACGAATTTATCTCCTTAAGAAATGTTGTAAAATAGACTAGTCCTTTTAGACCCCCAAAATTACACTTACAAAAGCATTTAAAAAAATAAACTTACATAAAAGGGTGAGTTTGGGGACCATCGTAAACCGGGGTACCACTGTACAGTCTTTCCTCACTTAGCGATGTACTCGTTTACCGATGCCTCGGACTTACGACGGGCTCTCTGACCAGTATTTGTACCTAAATAATATATATTAGACCTGATTTCCTCAATTTTATTTATTACAATATACAGTACACACTATACTGTATACACACTCATCCGAGTTTTCTTTGATTTTATCTTAATAGTTCTTGTTCTCATTTCTTTTCCTTTCATATCCATGGAGAAGTAGAATAAGAATCTTTCCTCCGTAAGCCATGCGTGTTGTAAAGGTCAACTAAAATGCCGGGAACAATGGACTAGTAACCCCTTTTCCTGTATAGCTTACTAAAAAGAAGAAGAAAACCGTCAAAGTGGGATGTTTGAATGTGCGTGGATGTTGTGCAAATGATAAGAAAGAGATGATTGTAGATGTTATGAATGAAAAGAAGCTGGATGTCCTGGCTTTAAGTGAGACAAAGCTGAACGGGGTAGGAGAGTTTCAGTGGGGAGAAATAAATGGGATTAGGTCAGGGGTTTCAAATAGAGTTAGAGCTAAAGGAGGAGTGGCAATAATGTTGAATAATCAGTTATGGCAGGTAAAGAGGTAATATAAATGTATAAATTCAAGGATTATGTGGAGTAAAATAAAGGTTGGATGTGAAAAGTGGGTTATAGTAAGTGTTTATGCACCTGGAGAAGAGAGAAGTATAGAGGAGAGAGAGAGATTTTAGGAAATGTTGAGTGTGTGGGGAGTTTTGAACCAAGTGAGAGAGAATTGTGGTTGGGGATCTAAATGCTAGTGGGTAAAAATGTTGTGGAGGGAGTAGTAGGTAAATTTGGGGTGCCAGGGGTAAATGTAAATGGGGAACCATTAATTGAGCTATGTGTAGAAAGAGGTTTGGTAATAAGTAATACATATTTTATGAAAAAGAGGATAAATAAATATACAAGGTATGATATAGCACGTAAGGAAAGTAGTTTGTTGGATTATGTATTGGTGGATAAAAGGTTGATGGGTAGGCTTCAGGATGTACATGTTTATAGAGGGGCAACAGATATATCGGATCATTATTTAGTTGTAGCTACAGTTAGAGTAAAAGGTAGATGGGACAAAAAGAAAATGGCAACAGCAAGTAAGAGAGGGGTAAAAGTGTATAAACTAAGGGAGGAGGCAGTTAGGGTGAGATATAAGCAACTATTGGCAGAAAGGTGGGCTAGTGCAAGTATGAGTAGTGGGGAGGTTGAAGAGAGTTGGAATAGTTTTAAAAATGCAGTATTAGAATGTGGGGCAGAAGTTTGTGGCTATAGGAGGATGGGTGCAGGAGGAAAGAGGAGTGAGTGGTCGAATGAAGAAGTAAAGGGTGTGATAAAAGAGAAAAAGGTAGCTTATGAGAGGTTTTTACAAAACATAAGTGTTAATAAAAGAGCAGAGTATATGGAGAGTAAAAGAAAGGTGAAGAGAGTGGTGAGAGAGTGCAAAAGAAGAGCGGATGAAAGAATGGGAGAGGCTCTGTCAAGAAATTTTGCTGAAAACAAGAACAAATTTTGGAGTGAGATAAACAAGGTAAGAAAGCCTAGGGAACGAATGGATTTGTCAGTTAAAAACAGAGTAGGGGAGTTAGTAGATGGGGAGCTGGAGGTATTGGGTAGATGGCGGGAATATTTTGAGGAACTTTTAAATGTCAATGAAAAAAGGGAGGCGGTAATTTCATGTACTGGGCAGGGTGGTACAACATCGTTTAGGAGTGAAGAAGAGCAGGATGTGAGTGTGGGGAGGTGCGTGAGGCATTACGTAGAATGAAAGGGGTAAAGCAGCTGGAATTGACGGAATCATGACAGAAATGTTAAAAGCAGGGGGGTATAATGCTGGAGTGGTTGGTATTTTTGTTTAATAAATGTATGAAAGAGGGAAGGTACCTAGGGATTGGCAGAGAGCATGTATAGTTCCTTTATATAAAAGGAAGGGGATAAAGAGAGTGTAAAAATTATAGGGGAATAAGTTTACTAAGTATACCAGGTAAAGTGTATGGCAGGGTTATTATTGAAAGAATTAGAGGTAAGACAGAGAGTAGGATTGCAGATGAGCAAGGACGCTTTAGAGTGGGTGAGGGATGTGTAGATCAAGTGTTTACAGTGAAGCATATATGTGAACAGTATTTAGATAAAGATAGAGAAGTTTTTATTGCATTTATGGATTTAGAAAAGGCATATGATAGAGTGGATAGGGGAGCAATGTGGCAAATGTTGCAAGTGTATGGAATAGGTAGTAAGTTACTGAAGGCTGTAAAGAGTTTTTATGAGGATAGTGAGGCTCAGGTTAGGGTGTGTAGGAGAGAGGGAGATTACTTCCCGGTAAAAGTAGGTCTTATACAGGGATGTGTAATGTCACCATGGTTGTTTAATATATTTATAGATAGGGTTGTAAAAGAAGTAAATACTAGGGTGTTGGGGAGAGGGGTGGGATTAAATTATGGAGAATTAAATGCAAAATGGGAGTTGACAGTTACTTTTTGCTGATGATACTGTGCTTATGGGAGATTCTAAAGAAAAGTTGCAAAGGTTAGTGGACGAGTTTGGGAGAGTGTGTAAAGGTAGAAAGTTAAAAGTGAACATAGATAAGAGTAAGGTGATGAGGGTATCAAACGATTTAAATAAAGAAAAATTGGATATCACATTGGAGAGAGGGATTATGGAAGAAGTAAATGTTTTCAGATATTTGGGAGTTGACGTGTCAGCGGATGGGTTTATGAAGGATGAGGTTAACCATAGAATTGATGAAGGAAAAAAGGTGAGTTGTGCGTTGAGGTATCTGTGGAGACAAAAAACGTTATCCATGGAGGCAAAGAAGGGAATGCACGAAAGTATAGTGGTACCAACACTCTTATATGGGTGTGAAGCATTGGTTGCAAATGCTGCAGCGAGGAGGAGGCTGGAGGCAGTGGAGATGTCCTGTCTAAGGGCAATGTGTGGTGTAAATATTATGCAGAAAATTCGGAATGTGGAAATTAGGAGAAGGTGTGGAGTTACTAAAAGTATTTGTCAGAGGGCTGAAGAGGGGTTGTTGAGGTGTTTTGGTCATTTAGAGAGAATGGATCAAAGTAGAATGACTTGGAGAGCGTATAAATCTGTAGGGGAAGGAAGGCGGGGTAGGGGTCGTCCTAGAAAAGGTTGGAGGGAAGGGGTAAAGGAGGTATTGTGGGCGAGGGGCTTGGACTTCCAGCAAGCATGTGTGAGCGTGTTAGATAGGAGTGAATGGAGACGAATGGTTTTTGGGACATGACGATCTGTTGGAGTGTGAGCAGGGTAACATTTTGTGAAGGGATTCAGGGAAACCAGTTAATTGATTTAATTGGACTTGAGTCCTAGAAATGGGAAGTACAATGCCTGCACTTTAAAGGAGGGCTCTGGGATAGTGACAACTGGGAGGGACAATTCTCAGCTGTCGTATCTGAGCTCCTTTGCAAAGTCAGTGATTATGTATGAGTGTGGTGAAAGTGGTGAATGATGATGAAAGTATTTTCTTTTTGGGGATTTTCTTTCTTTTTGGGTCACCCTGCCTCACTGGGAGGCAGCCGACTTGTTGAAAAAAAAAAAATTCTTATTGTTTTCTGTATGTAAAACTATAGTATTTATTTTTTAAAAAAATGAATTTTTGGTGAATATTTTTGGGTGGAACGGATTAATTGTATTTACATTATTTCTCATGGGAAATATGGGTTCAAAAATTGGCCAGTTCGAGTTTAGGCCTAGCTCCTGGAACGGATTAATGCCGATTTTCGGGGGTCCACTGTATATTTTTCTTATCTTCAGAATACTTGGGACTTGACGTGACTTGCTTTCTCCTCACCTTTAGGTTTCCCTAGCTTTATGTGAAACTGCTATTATGTGATGTTCTGATACACGAGACACTTTTGCAACATATGGGTATCTTTATTCTGGAAAGGTTTTGCCAGCCACGGGCTTCTTCAGTCCGGGCTGCAATGGGACTGATTACCTCAAACTCCTCCTTATCTTCCATCTTTCTTTACATTGGACTGAAGAAGCCACTGACTAGCAAAACATTTCCACAATAAATGTTGCACAAGTGTCGATTTACTAAACCATTTTTTCACGTGTGATATTCTATCTTCTGATAATTAACTTTATGGTATGCCATTCATTTGATGCATTTGATATGGTCTGCAAAGTGTATTGAAGATTCTGATTGACCTTAATACAGGTGCTATTGTCCTGGAACACATGTATGACATCAAATGAGGAACACTTGTAAATATAATCATAATATGACAGTAAATTAGTCACAGCTGCACAATTAATTCATAATAGAGGGTCATGGAAATTTTGATGTGCAGTGACTTATGATGAGACAGTTACTGAGAGGTGACTGGGTCACCCTACCTTACTGTAGTAACTACTAGCAAGATGGTTACTGAGTGGTGACTGGGTCACCCTACCTTACTGTAGTAACTACTGACAAGATGGTTACTGAGTGGTGACTGGGTCACCCTACCTTACTGTAGTAACTACTGGCAAGATGGTTACTGAGAGGTGACTGGGTCACCCTACCTTACTGTAGTAACTACTAGCAAGATGGTTACTGAGTGGTGACTGGGTCACCCTACCTTACTGTAGTAACTACTGGCAAGATGGTTACTGAGTGGTGACTGGGTCACCCTACCTTACTGTAGTAACTACTGACAAGATGGTTACTGAGTGGTGACTGGGTCACCTTACCTTACTGTAGTAACTACTAGCAAGATGGTTACTGAGAGGTGACTGGGTCACCCTACCTTACTGTAGTAACTATTGGCAAGATGGTTACTGAGAGGTGACTGGGTCACCCTACCTTACTGTAGTAACTACTGGCAAGATGGTTACTGAGAGGTGACTGGGTCACCCTACCTTACTGTAGTAACTACTAGCAAGATGGTTACTGAGTGGTGACTGGGTCACCCTACCTTACTGTAGTAACTACTAGCAAGATGGTTACTGAGTGGTGACTGGGTCACCCTACCTTACTGTAGTAACTACTAGCAAGATGGTTACTGAGTGGTGACTGGGTCACCCTACCTTACTGTAGTAACTACTGGCAAGATGGTTACTGAGAGGTGACTGGGTCACCCTACCTTACTGTAGTAACTACTGGCAAGATGGTTACTGAGTGGTGACTGGGTCACCTTACCTTACTGTAGTAACTACTAGCAAGATGGTTACTGAGAGGTGACTGGGTCACCCTACCTTACTGTAGTAACTACTGGCAAGATGGTTACTGAGAGGTGACTGGGTCACCCTACCTTAGGAAATGACTGCTATGGTAAAATTTAATTAAAAAAAACTGTAAATTGATATTATTAGTAGCATAGCAAATTGCTAAGACAGAAATTGGTAATGATGTCAGTGAATTAGTAATGTTTTATTTTTGTTAAAAATTCTGAGCAGTCATCTACACCTCAACCCTTCAGTATTGTAATTTTAAGATTTTTTTTTATCATTAACCCTTTTACTGTCGAGACCCTTGCTCACAAACTTGCTCTCAGTGTCGAAGAATTTAAAAAAATAATTCTTATGAAATGATGCACTCTTTTCTCAATGGTAATGACACCAAAAGTACGAAATTTTATGGAAAACTCATGGAATTATGCTCTTGCGGAGTTAGTGGTCTCAGCAATGTTTACGCATCTGCGATTTTGCCCATTTTGAGCCCTATTTTTCGCCAGTTCCATTGTTCCAGTCAACAAAACTCATAGCTATTTTGCTAGAACTCCATTTGTTCTATCAACTGAGTACAAGAAACCACCCATTTACCAATTTCAACTACCCAATAAAGTGATCAGAAATTGACAATTTGGCCAATTTCATACACAATTCGAGTAAGGCCAATTTCAAAATTGGGTCCAGAATTAACAATACAAACATTCCTAGGACTAAAATAATGTTTTCTCTATAAATTAGTCACATCTCCAGGCCCCTCTTATATTATGTTTGCTTTCCATTTTGAATTTTTATTCACACAAAAAATAGATTTACTGTTGTGCAGACTACTGCATTATGCAAAAATGGTATAAATAATATCAGTACATTTGTGAAAGCATATTAGACCCACCAGTTGACGTGTATTGGACATGTGACGTGATTTGTTTCTCTTGAACATTGGCAAAAATCGAACATTTCCACTAATTTGAGCTCAATTTCAAGGTAGTTTTAGTCCATAAACCATTTGAAATCATATCTATTTCTGTAATATATCTTCCATTCTATCAATTGAGACCAAGAAAACGAGAATACATCCATAAATACCATACAAAAATACACTGCAAAGTCGGTGTTTTAAACCAAAAACACGGTCAGAGTTTTTTTCTCATGCACTGCGTGCTGCAGGATTTTATTTTATACTGCGCACACTGACCACTCAGACCTATTCTCTCATATGTAGGCCTACCAGCTTTCTCCCGCAAGATTTGAAGCCACTAGAATTTTTGCGTAAATATTACGGGACCGACACTGACTTGCAAGCTGTAATATTACAGGACCGAGAGTGAAAGGGTTAACACATTGGCCGTTTCCCACCAAGGCAGGGTGAACTGAAAAAGAAGAAACACTTTCATCACCATTCACTCCATCACTGTCTTGCCAGAGGTGTTCCGTCACTACAGTTCAAAAACTAAAAAATTCTATAAATTTATTTGTCTGTTTTCCTTTCTTATTTCCTGTTGACTTTGTTGTGATTGTTTGTGTTTGTTACTAACCTGTGCCTCCTATTAATTATAACTTCATTGTTCCAATGTGCATACAGGTGTCCCTTTCTTTATGACGTAGAGGCATTTCAAGCCTCTGGCAGCTTATTCATCAACATTTGATTACCTGGTCATGGACTAGGCCGTGGGGGGCGTTGACCCTCCAGAACATCTTCCAGGTATGACTATACATGTGCTTCTCGACTTACAATGGGGTTACATTCCAACGAACCCATCGTAAGTCAAATATGAATATGATATGCTAAATAAATAAGTAAATATACAAATAATTACTGTAACTAAATACCAATATTGAAAAGTAATGAATGAATATAAATTATGGACTTGGCACCTTCATCCTGGGTAATTATTTTAAGTTTCATCTCTAAAGTAATTGCTACCGCACCATCGTAAAGTTGAAATATTGTAAGCCTAACCATCGTGAGTCGAGGAGCCCCTGTATGAGAATCTTCAATACGCAGAGTTTCTGCTATAATTGGGCCTTTGCCCTATAGTGAATTTGCATAAAGCAAGTTAAACCTGTACTGCACATGTGGAATTAAAACAGTTACACACATGAGGAACAATTGTGTAAGTGTTGTGTAAGTTTGTGATTTTAGTATGTTTCATATATTTGGTGTGTGTGTTCTTTATGTGTGATACTAACAGTCATTGTTCTTGTACTCTCAAGACTCTTCCTTATCAGGACTTCAAATAGAAGAGCTAGATGGTAACAGTGCGCCAGGGGTTGGCAACGATACTCGTACTCCCCCTGGTATCAAACAGGAACCCCCGGATGAAGCTACCCACCTGCTGCCCAGACCGTCACTCTCCATCTCCACTACAGATATAACTTGCAACTTGACCACCACCACCACTCTAACAGTGCCCCAACCATCACTCTCTCTAACTGGCTTACAGGGGGCAGCTCAGATTTTAGCCGACGGACTGTCACCTAGAAAGAAGCCTAGGAAACAACAGCTGTGAGTTACCTAGGGATGTCATGATGTCTATTTTAACCTTTAGTGGAGGTGCCTTGACTCTAGGAATGTGACTCAACCATCTTCGTCTTTTGATCAAACTGAATGCCTCCAATTTCCTAGACACTGCATGACCCCTATAGGTTTAGCACTTATAATTACAGAAGGGCCCTGCTTATACAGCAGGCTAGGTTTCAGGCTACTGCTGGAACCTAGCATGCTGTATAAGCAGGCTAGGTTCCAGGTGAATATATTTGTAAGAAGTCTGAATAAATGAAGAATGAGTATAATTGAAAACTAATGCATTAACAAAGTGCTTTAAAATGGGGCCTGCCTGTATAACATCAATCACTTTTAACCCATTTCTTGATGCATGTTGAAGTGTGGGTTTCAGGGCAATTTTAGAGCTCTTAATATTAACCACTAATGGTATTTTTATTTGGCATTGGGAGTTTTGATTTTTTCTTTTAAGCTTAAATTTTTGAGGACTAAATTTTTAGCATTAGTGTGTGTGTGTGTGTACCTAGTGTTAGTGTGTATGGGGTATGTACCTGGTGTCAGTGTATAATTGCCATCTGGTTGAATCCTCCGTGGCTTTGTCTCTGTAGATGCCTTCCTTTCCCATTGCATTGTAAAATGCTCCAAACTTCACAACACCCGTGACTTAACCTGATTCTTTTTTCTCTTTCTCCCTTTTTCCATTTCCTCGTTTTTCTTTGGGTTTTCTTTCTTCTGCCTTGGGTGTTTGGTCTATTATTATATTTTTTCCCCCCTCTGTTTTTGTTCCAACCCTTTGTGGGCCCCTAGCTCCTTGCGGTGCTCCTTTTTCTTAGTCTTCAACTGACTCCACTACCATTACTACCTCTCTTGTCCCATCCCTGTCTGCTAGCCTATATATACTTCCTCCATCTCTCCTTTCTGTTAGTGTGACTTTGTAAATGGTCCAAGTCAGACCGAAACTTCATCGTAAGCTTCCCTCTCTTATGTGAGAGGTTATTTGTGTACAGGTGCTGTGTAAATAGGTACATCTTGCTTCCTTATTGTTGGAGGTTTAAACTTATTTCACTTAGGTTATATACAGGGTAATATTTTGTGAAGGGATTCAAGGAAACCTGTTAGCTGGACTTGAGTCCTGGAGGTGGGAAGTACAATGCCTGCACTCTAAAGGAGGGGTTTGAAATATTTGCTGTTTAGAGGGACATCTATTTGCATGCCTCTGGCATGCAAATATGACACGCAAGTCGCCCTGCGTCTGTGGTAGATAGCTAGTGTGTTAAAAAAAAATCATTCTGTATTCACCATGAAATTTTTTCTTACAGTATGGGTAATGAACTTCAGGAGGCTCGTTCCAGTGAGGATGATATGGATCATCCACCTGTCAAGAAAAATAAAAGAGATTTAACGGAAGATAATCACGGTGTGTAATTGTTTAATGCATGATTTGGTAAATGTTCAAAAATATATAGCTTTAACCTAGGTAGTAGGTTGGTAGACAGCAACCGCCCAGGGAGGTACTACCGTCCTGCCAAGTGAGTGTAAAACGAAAGCCTGTAATTGTTTTACATGATGGTAGGATTGCTGGTGTCTTTTTTCTGTCTCATAAACATGCAAGATTTCAGGTATGTCTTGTTACTTCTACTTACACTATGGTCACACTACACATTCATGTACAAGCATATATATACACACCCCTCTGGGTTTTCTTCTATTGTCTTACTAGTTCTTGTTTTTTTTTCCTCTCATCTCCATGGGGAAGTGGAACAGAATTCTTCCTCCATAAGCCATGCGTGTCGTAAGTGTCGACTAAAATGCCGGGAGCAAGGGGCTAGTAACCCCCTTCTCCTGTATACATTACTAAAGTTAAAAAGAGAAACTTGTGTTTTTCTCTTTGGGCCACCCCACCTTGATGGGAAACGGCCGATTTGTTGAAAGAAGAAGATATAGCTTTAAGTGGTATTTTGCCTGGTTAATACAGTAGATTGTCAGTTATTCAGGGCCCTCGAGGGTAAATTGGACCTTCAAAAACTGTTTGTTCATGGTATTTTTTATGGTCCATTTATTTTGCATATTCCTTTTTCACATTATCTGTTTTGGTGCTTGATTGGACAAGACTTTTGGATGACATTGAAAGCCAAATATAACCAATCATCAAATAACAAAAACTTATTCTTTGTGAGTAGTGATATTTTTAATCAAAAGCTCTGCAATCTCTTGTGGTAATATTTAGACCATAATGTTTTTAAAAATTCATTTGTGAAGAAAAAAAATCCTGAAAGGGGCTTAATTCAGTTAGGACTCAAACACTACTTGAATGAATTGTGTTGCATGAACAGCAGTTTTTATTTACTTTCCATAGGCCAGAAAAATTGCACATATCAAGCCATAACTCTGGACCCAGCGAGAGATTTTCCCTAGATATTGTGAGACAAATGACAAAGTCACGGCTGTGTGGCATGCTTTTATACCTTGCAATGTTGCAGTTGTGTTTAGTGAACAGAGGATGAAACCTTCACCACTCCTTGTGCTGATTACCCCATATGGGGCTAGTGCCTCATGAGATACAATATATTCAATGTTGTAATTAGTGAGTCCTTAAAACCTCATTAGTTAAATACTATGATACAGGGAGTTTGAATTATATACATGTATACTACTAGTTTCTTCAGCACTTCCTACACTTCTGCTCCTATCGACAGGTTTATGATTAAGGCGATTAGTATATTAATATGCAATTACATGTTTTTAATTGTGTTTGCAGGAGTGACAGGAACTCTACCTGTTTAACTTCCAGCCTACTAGAAATTGTCTATTTTTGAATACCTGGCAGGAAAAGATGTCTCCTAGCTGAATAATAAAAAGACATAGCAATAATGACTAGCTAGAATTAGGTAGGAAGGAAGGCGGGGTAGGGGTCATCCAAGGAAAGGTTGGAGGGAGGAGGTAAAGGAAGATTTGTGTGCGAGGGACTTAGCGTACATGAGCGTGTTAAGAAAGAGTGGAGGGAAATCGTTTTTAGGACTTGACTAGCTGTCGGAGTGTGAGCAGGGTAATGTTTATGAAGGGATTCGGGGAAACTGGTTAGCCAGACTTGAGTCCTGGAGGTGGGAAGTACAGTGCCTGCACTCTGAAGGATTGGTGGAGAGATGTTGCAATTTTTGAACTGTAGTATCTGCATCCCTCTGGCAAGACAACAATGGAGTGAGTGATGAAAGTGTTTCTTCTTTTTCGGGTCACCCTGCCTCGGTGGGAAATGGCCTGTGTAAAAAAAAAAATGGTAAAATTAGAACAGTGGATCCCCGAGTAACGAGCACCCCGGAAATCGTACAATTATGCAAGTATAATATTGTAAGTGCTTTTGTAAGTGTATTTTTGGGGGTCTGAAATGGACTAACCTACTTGACATTATTTCTTAAGGGAGTAAATTTGTTCGGTAATGGCACTTAAGCAGGCTTTTGGAATGAATTTTGCTCGTTACTAGGGGGTCCACTGTATTGCCATGGTTGTTTACATCCACTCAGGGTTTCAAAAATAGATCGTGCCAGTAGATTAGTAGTCTAGAGTTCCTTGTTTCTTCCCCGAAACAAATAATTACTGGTAGGTAATTACTTTTAAACCAGGGAACGGGTGAGGTTTGAACCCATGGCAAGTGAGTTGTAAAACTCAGAGGTCAGTGTATTAACCACTGGCTGTGGTTAACACACTGACCTGGAGTTTTAGGACTTGCTTGCCATAGGTTCATACCCCACCAGTTCTGTGTTTTGCATTTGTGTTATAATTTCATGAGTTATATACTTTGTGAATAACATCAATATCTAACTCATTTGATACCTCTATCTATTCTATGGATATGTGTATTCTGGGAGAGAGAGAGGCTGTGTTCCTAATCCATTTTAAGCCGAGAAGGTCGTGTTTTTAAGGTTAAAACTCTTTGAGAGGGGTGCCTTGATGCTGGTGAATGGTTCTTGATTCAGGGAATTGAAGCTACCCTTCACCTCCTCAAATTCATTTTGATTTATTATATCTTATTTCCCAGGTGCTGTATGACCCTTGTGGGTTTAGTGCTACCTCATGACCAAAAATCCATTTTTCAGATTTGGAAGGAAGTGATGAGGAAGGTGGTGGTGGTTGGTCCGAGCCAGGTGGTGGTAGCAGTGGTGGTAGTTGTGGTGGAGGAGGCAGTGGTGGCAACGCACTCAGCGCCACCGTCGTCCTCACCAACCGTCCGACAATGTCACTCTTGAGCACTTTCCGGCAAACGTGGAAACCCAGGCACAACCACTTTATTAGACACACTGATGTTAAACCTAAAGATGAGAAGAGGATGACAGTCAATGAGATTGCAAACCAGAAGACGGCTCTTCAGAGAGTGAATGGATGGAAGGTAAGATATTATGTAAGAAGATACAGCAGTATTGTAGTAGGCTTGTAGTCAGCCACTGGTTAGGGAGGTACTGGTGTTCCATTGCAGTAGATGGGTTGCAGGCCTATTTCATTTGTACTAATTTCATTCAGGTCGTCGGCACTTTATTTTGCACAGAGAGAATTTTCAGTAAGTTACATAAACCACACTTGTAAAGAATAAAAAGATACAATACCATGACTGGAACAATACACACTACCCTCACACAGGAGGAAGAAACTTACCTTTACCTTTGATGAGTTATGAGTCTTTCTACTCCTGGAGACTAGTTAACCCTTTCAGGGTCCAAGGCCATTTTTGGAAGGGGTGTGCCAGTGTCCAAGAATTTAAAAAAAAAAACTTATTTTTTCTTATGAAATGGTAGAGAATCTTTTTCTGAAGGTAATAAAACAAAAAGTATGAAAATTGATTGAAATTTGACGAAATTATGCTCTCGCGAATTTTGATGCGTCAGCAGTGTTTACGCATTGGCGATTTTGCCGACTTTGACTCCCATTTTAGGCCAATTACATTATTCCAGTCGACCAAATTCTTAGCTATTTCACTAGTATTACTTCTATTCTATCGATTGAGCACAAGAAATCGCCCAGTCAACTGTTTTAACTCCAAAATAAAGTGATTGGTAATTTAGCCAATTTAACTCAAAGTTCAAAATATTCCAATTTCAAAATAGGGTGCAGAATAAACAATGCAGGCATTCCTGGCACTAAACTAACATTTCCTCTGTTCATTAGTTACATTTTCAGTCTTTACAAATGAATTCCATTTTGATTTTTTATTCACATAATGAATTTTTATTCAAACCAAAAAATGGAAGATTTACTGTTATGCAATATTATAATAATTGTACAAATAATATCACCACATTTGTGAATGTATATTAGACAAACCAGCTGGCGCGTATTAGACATGTGAGGTCATTTGTTTACTCTTGAACATCGGCAAAAATGTAACATTTCCACTACTTTGAGCTCAGTTTCAAGCCATTTCCAGTACTAACACCAATCAAATTCATCTCTATATCTGTAATATATCTTCCATTCTATCAAATGAGACCAAGAAATCGCAAATATAACTATAAAAAGTATACGAAAAAACACTGCAAAGTCGCTGTTTTAATCGAAAATTACTGGGTTTTTTTTCTCTCATTATGCACTGTGTGCTGCAGGATTTGTTTTATGTGGTGCACACTTACCACATAGATGTATTCTCTCATATCTAGGCCCAAATTTACCGCTCAAAGCTTATCTGAGTGAGCTGAGCTCATGACGTAGAACTACAGTTTGGACCCAGAACTCAAAGCCGTAGAACTACGGCACAGACCCTGAAAGGGTTAATGTCAGACCAAAACATCGTCATGGTTTCTTTCTTCTATTTGAGGGTTATTTGCACACTGGTAACATAGTGAATGTATTTTGCACACATGGAATTTCCAGTAAAAATGGGATTGCATGTTTTTTGTTTTTTTTAACACGTTGGCCGTTTCCCACCTAGGCTAGGTGACCCAAAAAAAAAGAAAATACTTTCATCATCATTCAACAGAGGTGCTCAGATATGACAGTTTAGAAGTCCCTCCAAACTGCCAATATCCCAAATATTGAACTTAAATAAAATGAGGGGAACATACACTTTTTCTCAATGCCTTGACATTTTCATTATAGCTTGCCAAACATTAATTTCTCTTGCCTTCTTTTGACTTGATATTCGCCATAGATATATCACATTACCTCCCCAAAAGTACTGTTACAGTAGGTTAACTTTACCCAAGATTCACTCTTCTTGGGGGAGCCAGTAGATAACTTCTTCAGGGACTTGACTCAGTCTTGGTCTTGTTCCAACTAGACTATGGGAGCTGATATTTACTTATGTTTCTGCAGCTGCTCTTTCTGAGGCTCACTGTTCATTCATTATAGATGATGCTATTTGGATTGTAGCCCCAGAGGGTTAATAGCCCAGAAAACCCCAAGAAAGCAGGGTAACCTAAAAAGAAAAACAAGTTTTCCTTTTTAAATTTAGTAACGTATGCAGGGAGGGGTTACTAGCCCCTTGCTCCCAGCGTTTGTCACCTCTTGTGACACGCATGGCTTATGGAGGAAGAATTCTTTTCCACTTCCCCATGGAGATAGAAAATAAAGAAGAACTATTAAGAAAGAAGAAGAAAACCCGGGTAGATGTGTAAATATATATCTGTGTACTTGCATGTGTATTGTGACCTAAGCATAAGTAGATGTAGCAAGACGTACGTACCTGGTATCCCACGTGTTTATGAGACAGAAAAAAAGACACCAGCAATTCTACCATCACGTAAAACAATTACAGGTTTCTGTTTCACACTCACTTGGCAGGATGGTAGTACCTCCCTGGGTGGTTGCTGTCTACCAACCTGCTACCACAGGATGGTAGTACCTCCTGGGTGGTTGCTGTCTACCAACCTGCTACCTAGGAAGAAAGCTGAATTTTTTTTTTTCAACAAGTCGGCCGTCTCCCACCGAGGCAGGGTGACCCAAAAAGAAAGAAAGCTGAAGCAGGCGGGGATATAATTTTGGAGTGGTTGGTGCTATTATTTAATAAATGTATGGAAGAGGGTAAGGTACCTAGGGACTGGCAGAGAGCGTGTATTGTTCCTTTGTATAAAGGCAAAGGGGACAAAAGAGTGCAAAAATTAGTATAGGGGAATAAGTCTGTTGAGTATACCAGGTAAAGTGTATGGTAGAGTTGTTATTGAAAGAATTAAGAGTAAGACGGAGAGCAGGATAGCAGATGAACAAGGGGGCTTTAGGAAAGGTAGGGTGTGTGTAGACAAAGTGTTTACAGTGAAACATATAGGTGAACAGTATTTGGATAAGGGTAAAGATGTTTTTGTGGCATTTATGGATTTGGAAAAGGCATATGATAGGGTGGATAGGGGGGCAATGTAGCAAATGCTGCAGGTGTATGGAATAGGAGGTAGGTTACTGAAAGCAGTGAAGAGCTTTTATGAGGATAGTGAGGCTCAGGTTAGAGTGTGTAGGAGAGAGGGAGATTATTTTCCAGTAAAAGTAGGCCTTAGACAGGGATGTGTGATGTCACCGTGGTTGTTCAATATATTTATAGATGGGGTTGTAAGAGAAGTGAATGCGAGGGCCTTGGCAAGAGGTGTGGGGTTAAAAGACAAAGAATCAAATACAAAGTGGGAGTTGTCACAGTTGCTTTTTGCTGATGACACTGTGCTTTTGGGAGATTCTGAAGAGAAATTGCAGAGGTTGGTGGATGAATTTGGTAAGGGATGTAAAAAGAAAATTGAAAGTGAATATAGGAAAGAGTAAGGTGATGAGGATAACAAAAAGATTAGGTGATGAAAGATTGGAGGGAGAGAGTATGGAGGAGGTGAATGTATTCAGATATTTGGGAGTGGACATGTCAGCAGATAGGTCTATGAAGGATGAGGTGAATCATAGAATTGATGAGGGGAAAAGGGCGAGTGGTGCACTTTGGAGTCTGTGGAGACAAAGAACTTTGTCCATGGAAGTAAAGAGGGGAATGTATGAGAGTATAGTTATACCAACACTTATATGGGTGTGAAGCATGGGTGATGAATGTTGCAACGAGGAGAAGGTTGGAGGCAGTGGAACTGTCATGTCTGAGGTCAATGTGTGGTGTGAATATAATGCAGAGAATTCGGAGTTTGGAAATTAGGAGGAGGTGCGGGATTACGAAAACTATTATCCAGAGGGCTGAGGAGGGGTTGAGGTGGTTCGGACATGTAGAGAGAATGGAATGAAACAGAATGACTTCGAGTGTATAAATCTGTAGTGGAGGAAAGGCGGGGTAGGGGTCAGCCTAGGAAAGCTTTAAGGGAGGGGGTAAAAGAGGTTTTGTGTGCGAGGGGCTTGGATTTCCAGCAAGCATGCATGAGCGTGTTTGATAGGAGTGAATGGAGACAAATGGTTTTTAATACTTGACTTGCTGTTGGAGTGTGAGCAAAGTAACATTTATGAAGGGATTCGGGGAAACCGGCAGGCCGGACTTACAGTCCTGGAGATGGGAAGTACAGTGTCTGCACTCTGAAGGAGGGGTGTTAATGTTGAAGTTTTATAACTGTAGTGTAAAGCACACCTCTGGCAAGACAGTGATGGAGTGAATGATGATGAAAGTTTTTCTTTTTTGGGGCCACCCTGCCTTGGTGGGAATTGGCCGATGTGTTAATAATTTTCAAGCTACAACCCACAACAGTACTAACTCCCAGGTACCTAATTACTAGGTACCTAAGTAGCCTATCTCAATATTATCTAATCTGCTTAATATTGGATAATCCACGAACATAGAAGCCCTTTAATTCATAGGGAAGGCTGTATGCACTATGTATTTAAGCTTAATGGTTGGTTAGAGCTTTGTATCCATTACATTATGATTTGAGTACCTTTTAATCTTGGTTTTTCAGATCGTTCACTTATCAGGACAAGTAGATGATCTAGTGGAACTTGAAGCTGAAGTAGTTGATCGCCTTCACATGCTCCTCGGCTCATTAGAGAAGAGAACTCATCCACGAAAACCATACAAGGTATAAATAACAACATTGTCTTGTTTTCTCCACAGTCACTTCAACTTACGTTGTATGTACAACCATAATTTTTCCCTAAAGTACAGTAGAATTTTTTACAGTAGCTTTTGTACAGAACTTATGGGTAATAATTATTATTATCAAAAGAAGCGCTAAACCACAAGGGTCATATAGCTATGGGTAATAAGGATGGCCAACAGAGTCCTCAACATGTAATTTGTGGGAAAGTTCCCTTTATGGGGTGGGTGCCTTGATGCTAGTAAAAGGCTTTTGATCCAAGGAATTTGAGCTACTCTCCCCTTCCTCAGATGAAACCTATTCCCCAGGTGTACTGCAACCACTAGAAGTTTAGCAATTCTATACAAATACAGTTGTGTATTGTTCCAGTCACGGTATTGTGCCTTTTTTGTTATCGCTCTTTTATGTAAGTTTATTTTTTTAAATGCTTTTGTAAGTATATTTTTGGGGGTGTAAAAGGACTAGTCTATTTTACATTATTCCTTATGGGTATAAATTCGTTTGGTAATGGCACTTGAACAGCATTCTCGAACGAAAAAATATCGTAACTCGAGGTACCACTGTATAATTATTGAGGACTGAGGAGAATAATACTGAAGTCAAACTAAGATTTCAAAAGGGACAAGCATAATAATTTTATAAGACAGTAATTAAATGAGCAGCGATGTTACCTTTGGGTCTCCCTTATATAAAAATATTATCTGTTCGGGGAAAAATTTCTTTGGAGGCGAGCATACAGGCTGCATTGTAATGCCAGGCCAGCCAGCCTGATGATTATTATTATTATATTGGGGAGTGCTAAACCCATGAGGATTATACAGCACTTGGGAAGGGGGGAGCTCTAGGTAGAACTAGGCCCACCCAGATGGGAACACGAAGCCTATGCTGTATGGCACGAAATATGCAGCCAAACAGCTCTTACACCCTACCTTGGTGGGAAAGGATCGATAAGGTAAAATATCAACGATAAGAATATTAAATGCTTGGAGGGAGTAATATCCTAGTTTGAAGGGGGGGGGTGAGCTTCAGCTCTTTGTTATAGTATTATAATTTTCAACCTATTGATGTGACTGAGCCAGGCTGTTGTACAGTATATTTTTGAACCCCCTGTATGAAGTGCACTTCCTGATGGCCTCTTTATTTAGATTTATAATTTTCACCTATTCCTTCATAGGCATTTAACTTGATTTTATTTATTTTTTCGTACTCTTTTCACAGTTTATCCCATAATTTCTCCAATAATGTGAAAATTACTTATTCATTTTTTCAAAAATTATTTACAAAATTTACACTGCATATCCTTCAATTTATTAGGCTTATTTCCTGATCTATTCAAATGTACGTATATTTTTTCCAGGATTTTGAGAAAGATGTTAACAGATTGTCTGAGCTTGTAAAGGCCAACATTCAACGCTCAAAAATCATTAAGGACCAGATGTCTGAAGCCAGATCACAGATGAACAAACTGTTCGACCATAAAGGCAAGATTGTCGACATTATGACTAAATATAGCAGTAAGAGGAGTGTCCGGAAGAAAGAAAAGAGTTAATTTGTATTGTGTCGACGGCGTTACTTGAAGTATGGTATGTAACGTTATAAAAGTATTTTTCTTTCTTAAACAGTCGACTGTATTAACACGAACAGCACACCACGATCAGAATAAAATAGGAAGTTCATTAACTATTGAGGATTTTGATGTAACCAATGCTCAGTTGGTTATTATGATGTACTATACCTGTGACAAACATGTCTTAAGAGACATCAGAACAGTACAGGGAGAAGGTTCCAACTTGCTAACACCCACACTTACGAACATGGTTCAAAAATAATATTTAATAGTCGTTCTGGGACTGAAAGTGTGCAGTAATGAGCAAGTGGTGTATCCATTATTTGTACAGTAATTTTTCTTTGGAAAATGGGGCCTGATTCATGAACAATTTAGTTGTAACTTGCATCATCAGGAATGCGACTTTATTACCTGAAGCCAAGAACACAACTCATTTTTAGGCTGGAACACCAATGCAACGTGTTTATATGGAAATAAATGGTATAAAATACAGACACAATGGAAAAATAAACACATAAGCAGTATAATGTGATCCTTTATTGACAACGTTTCGCCCACGCAGTGGGCTTTATCGAGCCACAAACAGATCTGTTTGTGACTCGATAAAGCCCACTGCGTGGGCGAAACGTTGTCAATAAAGGATCACATTATACTGCTTATGTGTTTATTTTTCCAACGTGTTTATATGCTGAAACACCAAGAATGTAATTCATTCATGTGGTAGAACACTAGAAGTGCAACTTGTATATTGGGTATCCCATTAATTATGTAAAGGTTAACCCATTACTCTTAGATTACCTTTACTAGATTAGATATAAGCATCCAGCCATTCACTCAGAAGGTCCTCACCTTACAAAAAGCGTGCTCCTGATTTTTTAACTTGGGACATGTTTGTGTAGAAAATAGCTGTACAGAAAATGTTTCACACATTTCTACTGTAGCTTGGCAGTTAAAAACTTGAATTGGTTGCTAAGTGCTGTATTTATGAGTGTGGATGTTTGTAATTTGTGAGGTGTTTATAACCTAGTGACCTGTATGGCCAATGCCAAGTATTTATTTACTTTGTGGTAAGATAGTTACGTTAATTTTTCAAATTACTGAACTTCAAAACCCTCTTATATTGTATCATTTGGAGACATACATGCATATAGTTTTTATATGTCATGCATTTTAATCAGTCAAACAAGCTGAACTGCCCAAAAATAGATTTTTGGAAAATTTATTTTGTGTATCGATATATTTTTGTGAGTTAACATTGTATACAACTTTAATTAGCCTTGCCTAAAGTACCTGTAATATAGTTTGTTATTCAACCTATTATAGGGCAGCTTAAATTTAATTTTATTTAACATAAATAGGTTTGTGATTATGCAGAATTGCAGTAAAGAATTGGTTTGTTTAGCAAAGCAATTGTTGCTCTGTAAGCCACAACCGCAAGCGCTTCCTGAAAGGGAACGATCTTAAGCTTTGGCTTACAGAACTTCCTGGTTAACAGAACCAACTGTGAGCGCTAAGTGAAAGAAAATGAGAATTATCACATTGATGTAAAATTCACTAATGGCCTTCATAGATCTTAGACTCGGAAAATGTGATGCAAAAAACATATAATTAACACAGTTTATTAATTTACATTCAATTGGCAATGTTACTGTATAAAATTGCATGTGGAGTGCAAGACCTGTCTGGGCAGCGAGATGAGTATGCCCAACATAAGCCTACGTATGTATACACTTCTCCGAACATGTTCTTCAAATCCACCAGAGTATTATCATGAAGTTATAGAACTTTAAAAGAAAATTAGGAATTATGAAGAACATAATGAGAACTATCTTATTAAAAATATGTAACTAGAGCCACAAAGTACAGCATCTTGTGGATGTAGATGCCATTGGCCATTTATAATTTAGATCGGGTTGTAGTAATCCTCCAACGTTACTGTTTTAATGGTAATTTTTAAGCATTTTTATTTTCTCATAAATTATCTTTTTGTTAATGTTTTGGTGTTATTTATTAGTATTATCAGCGCATTATTGAACAGATTAAGTGGCCAAAGGCTACCTCTTCCAACTCAAGTACAAGTTTCTTTTTATATTGTACATAAACTATTGTTTGCAGTGCAAACCTGTAGCTTCAAGCTTGCATATCTGTGGGCATGTGTAGTTCATGTTCTTAATGTAAGAACTTGTGTTCTCAGTTGGCTTATATTTTATCATGTATTGTCTTAGTAAAAACAGTTAAAATTATGTTAATGTGTTTTTAAAGTTTGATATTTTGGAACTATTATTTATGCAAAAACTTTTTGCTTGATTGAAGGGAAGAAAAACCTGAGTAAGAGAAATTGGATGAAGCTAATTCAAAACAGACCCATTTAAGGCTTCCTGGTCCCATCAGAGTTTATCCTGACATTTAAAGAATACAGGCACAATACTGTGACTGGAACAATACACAAATAACCCACACATAGGAGTTATTTGTGTACCGACGTTTAATTCCAAGCAATATTGTGAAAAGGTATTGTATTTGTCTAAGCAAGAATGAGATAGAATATTTCCAATAAGTATGAAGACAAAGTTGCAGAACAAGCTTTTATTGGGACAATGTTTTGCCTTGTACATGTTACAAATTGCACACACACAAAAGGTGTTGCCTGCATACACTTGGCAAGTGATAATTTTAAATGTCTTATGGGGCTGCTGTGTAGGTGTTCAAATCCCAGGCAAACTTTGGTAGAGTTGGGTTAAAGGCCCAGTCTACAGGTGTTGGCTGTCTAATAGAATTTTGTGCTCAAACAATAGTTACTAAGGCTGAGAATGTTAATTTTTAAGAAAAAAAAAATACTGTCTTGCCACCACTAGACAGGAACAAAATTAAAAGAAATTCCTGGAAGAGAATGTGTTTTTGGCCAGGGTGGCATTTACCAAGTTTAAGCAGCGAATGACATGTAGTATATTCTTGGAGAGTAAGGTGGAAGGAGGTTAGTAGAGGTGAGGTATCTTTTGGACAGTGGTCTCCTGAGCCTTAATTAAAATGTAGTTTAACTGGCCAGTAAGTCTTGTCCCCTAATTAAAGGTTGGTAACTGTCTACATAATGTGTTAAGAGGTTTCCCTAAGCTAAAAGCACCTTAGTATATGAAATTACAATGAATAAAACCAAGTGCTGCTTCTAAATGTCTGGTCCTGTTCATTGAGTTTGGTTCTTTACCATGCCATAAGGTGTGACTGGCTTGGCATGACAGTGTGCCAAACTCATCATTGGGCTTCACCCCAGGATAGGCTGTGGAGTCCTCAGTCAAAACTATATCATAGGTAAGGAAAGGGACAAGTCCAGATGTTAAGAAGCAGCAGTCATTAATACACAGAATGCCATTAAACAAAACTAAGGTGCTATTAGCTTAGCAAAACCTCTGGCACACATTACAAACTTGGGATGACATTAACATGCCTATCAGTGACAATAGACCTGCAACCTTGCTCCTCCAGCTTCAAGGATTCCTGCTCTGGCAAGCACAATTCTACTCGCCTTTCCTTCCCATATATACGAGGTTCTATCAAAAAGAGTTCCCATTTGTGTGTGCTTCCTTTGTGAAATGTGGTGGCATAGATCATTCTGTGCAGAAAACTCCTTTGTAGTGTCAAATTTGTGTGGTCAGATAGACATTTCTTGTCATGTCACTTTTTTTTTAACAGTTTTTATTACAAGAAAGAACAGTGCATGTGTGAAATTCTGTTTCAAACTCAATAAAACTGCTACTGAAACTCCCAATGCTTTGGCAGAGCAGTGCTGGATAAAATGCTTTGATTTTTTTTTTTTTTTTTTTAGATTGTGTATGTATTATAATTAAAACCAAATGCCAAACCCACAAGTCATACAGCTTGATTCAGTGTAGGACAAACATTAGTTGAGGATGATAAATGCTTTGGTCAGCCATTGAAGTCAAAAACAGATGCCAGCATTGAAAAAGGAAGGCTATTCATAAAGCTCGTCAGAATATTTAGGACATTGCAAGTAATGTGGGAATTTCTTATGGGTCATGTAGAAGTATTTTGACTGGAAATTTGAACATGTAATGAGTGGCTGACTAATTTGTGCCCCACTTGCTGACTTGAGACCAGAATGACCCTCTTTTTCTAGCCAAAAACACGGCGGTCATACCCCACCCTCCCTGCTTCCCAAAAAATAAAAATGGCACAAGGGACAGCATTTTAATGAGGTATAAGCAGAATCACAGGCTGTGCTAGATGCTGTTAGGAAAGAAAAGTTCCAGGAATGTTTTAAGAAGTGACAGCAGCACTGGTATCAGTGTATAGCCTCCTAAGGAGAGTAATTCAACTAGGATTAGGCAAGGCTGTATATTTCTTTTGCCGCAGTCTAGACACATTTTGATAGCACCTCGTATATCTTCCAATATATATGAATGTTAAATTGTAACTTCTATTCAACTTAGAGTTCTACACAGCAAAACAGTCTCGATAAAAGCTCGTCTGTCTTTGTGACTAAGCGTGTTAATCTTACTTTTTAGCATTAGCTCTGAACCATATTCATGTAAATGTTACCAACTGAGCTAGATAGATATTGAAGATTTTGCCCATGAGATGACATTGTATTAGTCACTGTCATGACTGCATCAATTCACTATTAACCCACAATGGGGAGAGAAAAGCCACATGGTCTCATTATGGTCTGTCCTGGAGCATAATTAAGTCATGTCTTGTGGTCCAAGACAGACTGTAATGTTGCCTGAAGCTTCCTCTCAAAATTTGTGGACTTAGTATTAAATTGTCATTTAACAATTAAGTGATTGCCTATTCAAGTTTGCAGGGAGCAAGTTCCAGCTCTTGTGTATACGTATGCAAGAAAAACCTAGAGTGCACATGCGTGTATAGTGTTTTAAGTATACATGTTTATATATACATGTGTATGTAATAATGCATACAGTATATCTGTACATATGTATATATAAGTGAAAAAAAATCACAAAACTGACATATAAACATTGATGCATGTAATGTATATGCATACACCTTTTTTGTATATATTTCTCCAGAATTTTATATGAAAAATGCCTCAGACCTTCCATATATCTACAAGGCAAATCTATTGTAGACAAAAATAAATTTGTAAATAAAATGGCTGTAAAATCACAAAAATTGTACAAATATATAATAGCAATATAATAAACTACAGTCCTTTAATGTGTTTTCTCTTAAAGTCATCTTGTATTCCTTTAAAAAGTGGAGGAAATGTGGGATCTAATGGCTGACACCTTGACGAGGTAAAGAGGCTATCGGTCTGAGGAATTGGACCTTTTGGTCTTCTTCCTCAGACCGAACCTAATTACCCCCAATCCCCCCTTCCCTATCCCATCTCCATCCTCCCTTTTTCCCTTTCCTCCTCATCCCTCCCTTAGTTCCTTCCCAGTTTTACCCTGGGAGCTTCTCTCCTCAGGCATTCTAGTTCCTAGCCTCTTTAAGGGGGGCTCCTTGTCGTGGTAAAGAGGCTATCGGTCTGAGGAATTGGACCTCTTGGTCTTCTTCCTCAGACCGAACCTAATACCCCCAATCCCCCTCCCTTTTCCCATCTTCCCCATCCTCCCTTTTCCCTTTCCTCCTCCTTCTCCTCCTCATCCCTCCCTTATTTCCTTCCCAGTTTTGCCCTGGGAGCTTCTCTCCTCAGGCATTCTAGTTCCTAGGTAGGGGAAGGGTATCGTAGTCCATCCCATTCCGTTGAGGTCCTTGGCGGTGGTGTAGTTTGCCGTGGAATCTGGATCGCTGGGGATGTCCCGATCCTCTCCGGTCACCGGGGTGGCTTTGGGTATCTTTCGGGCGACGGGTGTATCTCTGAAGGCCACCTTTCGGATTCCGGGGGTGGTGGCCGAAGGCGGTATGCTTTGTGGCGGATATCCGGCCGCCCTCTCTTTTGTCCGCCGAGATGGCTCGGTGGATGTTAGGTTGCTATCCCGGATTGCTGGTTTACTGGCGTGAAGGGTAGGGTATGGCACGGGTTCCATGCAGCATCTGCACTACTTGCGGTGTTGAGGTCCTCTTGGGCACGGAGGGGGATTTGCGCTCCCTTTCATTCCTCCTAGGACCTATTCCTCCACGTTCCCCCTTTTTTTATTCTTTTTTTTTTTTTTTTTTTTTTTCTTAAAAATAAAAAGAAAAGTAACCTAACCATGGCTGACCCAATCCATGAACCCACTACCCCCGGGCCCCTTCCTGATACCGCACCCAGTACTGACCCTGCCTCGTTAACGGATGACTCTTTGGACACCTCTCATGCCCCTGTACCTCTTGCTGGTGCTGGTTCGTCACCTGCTT